>VXBJ01007791.1:483386-497629 GCA_013400055.1 Nycticryphes semicollaris | reverse complement strand
CCCCACCCCTCCCTGCTCTGTGAGGGAGGGTGAGGAACATGGATGGTTTAGGTTCTGTGCCTTCTGGTAGGGCTGCAGTGAAGATGCCACCTCCTTCAGCTGGTGGTTGCGAGGCAGAAAAACCAAACCAAACCAAAAACAAGTCAGTCAGCTACCCAAGGAATGGATGGAGGAGAAGCGTGTGGAAAATGGCGCTTTGGGGTTTCAGAAGCACCCCAAAATTCATTGTTACTAGGGTGTGGGAATGATCTATGATCATAACTGTACTTTAGCAAAGACTTTTTTTTATTGGGTGAATTGTCTTTCTCCCTATTTGCCCCCCCTCCCCCCCTTAAATAAATATTTGTTTCATTTCTTTAAACATAGTCAAAGAAGCAGATCACTTTACTAGAAGACTGTTTAGCTTAGTGGTCAAGGCTTTCTCCCAGGGAACGATTCAACTTGCTGGTCCAGGCTACAGTCATGCTGCATTTGAGGTTAGAAGTTCAAGGTTTGTTAATTTCAAGGGATGATGTCTTTCCCTGCCTTTAGCCACCAGGGTTCAAAAACATCAGGGAAAGAAGCAAGGGTCCCAAGAGCAGCAACTCTCGCTCTCTAGGTGTATCCTAGAGATAGGTGTATCCTTCCCAAGGGAACCCACCACAGGAGGCAACTTCTCTGGCAGGTACTTGGCAGTTTGAGGGTAGGTACCACCCCCCTGAGCCTTAAACTCAAGCTGTCCATCATCACCTCCTCTCTTTTCTGTCTCCAGCGGCTCTCTCTAGCTTTGGAAAACCAATAGGAGTGGAAAAAGATCAAGGCTTTGGCTCAGTGGAGGTAACACATTCAGACTGAAAAAAAAGATTGTTCCTGGGGAGGAAGCTCAAGTAATCCTCCATGGATTTGCCATTGCTGGCAACTCCTGTGGGAGGGCAGCACCTTCCCAAAAGGGGGAGACAGGTCCTTCTCAAACCACCACCTGGTTTTGATGAGAGCAGAATGGTGGTGACAGGAAGGGAAAGTGGCCCAGTCACAGGTTTCAGAGAGAGACTTGCCACCAAAGCAGCCTTCAGCGTAGCCAAAATTTTCAGGTGCACAAATATGAGGCATTTCATACTGAAATGGAACACACTACAACCCACCTGGCCTTGGCCAAAAGGTCTGATTTTTTTCAATGGCTTAGTCCCACTCTAGTATCTTTCAGTCTTCCTGGGACAGTCATAGGTGTCTGCAGAGGAGGAAGCCAATGACAGCCTCATTTAAAAAAATAATAGGAAAATTTCCTCATCAATTCTCATCACAAGTTTGATGAGAAATGTTAGTCGCACTTCCACATGGGAAGACCTTGAAGAAAGTAGTAAATATTGAAGCAAAAGCTTTGTAGAAATAGGCATCTTCCACCTGAACAGCAACTAAAGATGGCTCAAGGTGGTCCTAGAGGGAACCTTAGCAACACAGTTGTAGAAAAACCAGGCAGGAGAGCAAGAGCTGCCCAGTCGGCTTCAACACTGGGAATGGAAACCAAATCCATCCAGAAACAACTTGGCCATCCTGTAAAGAGAGGGCATCAGCAACCCTGTGAGGCTCTCTCGGCTGCTCAAACAGGACAGGCCAATTCCAGGGAGGAGGATGCACAACCCAGATCCTGGTTCTGGGGAGCAGGCATGCTGTGCCCTCACGGTGCCAGGAGGGCCCTTCTTGCCCTGCTCTCCAGAGCCCTTCTCAAAACCCTAGGAATGAGACTCAGCCCGCTCCACGCTACAGGTGAGCGGGACAGCCTGTCCAGGTGTTCCTGCTCGCTCTTGCACCGCGCTGCGGGCACCTGGCAAATATCAAATGAACCACCAAAGACCTGAATGACCATTAGTGCTACAGCATTTTTGGCTATCTGCCTACCAGATGCGGAGCACAGAGAACCCTTTGTTCCAGTGGCATTGTTACCACCAGCCAAACTGCCTACTGCTGCAAGAGAGGTGATCAGATTCCCCTTCTCCTCCCTTCCCCATCTGTTCATTGCAACCATGTTACGTGTGAGAATTTGCATAAACTGCCCTCTGATCTGTGGAAGAAAATCCAAAATCCAGTTTGGAAATCCACAGCATGTTGACACGTAGCTTTGATCCCTGAAATTTCCAGAGAGCGGAAGATTAAGGATTAATTAATTAACATTCTCCTGATCCAAAGTGAAGGAAATCATGCCCACCGTAAGCACAGGAACAAGTCTTCCTTTAAAGAAATTCCCCATCGGTATCTAAAGGTTCTCCAATCAGTCAGCAGGGAAAACTCATTTCACATCCCCAAGTCAACCACACCATTTTTCTGACAGGTGTACATGAATATGCATCGGTGACAGACACACAAACCCTCATCAGATCCAGCACCTCCGATACAGTGGTTTTCTCTGGGTTAGGACAGTACTGGAGTCACTGCCCCAGTGAGATCTCAGAACCCATCTCAGGCAAACAGTCCAGAATCTGGACTGAGTATTAGATGGCAGCCTAAAGGTCAGAATCCTCCTCGGACCTCAGCAGATCTTTTTTCTTGTTTACTTCCAGGATATTTTTAGAGAGCAGATCTCGGCACAATCTGCCTCACAGAGAGGCTGAGCTTTCGTGACCAACTCATCCACATACGCAGATCACCTGGAGGCCCAGGGAGAGATGCAGACTGTTTTTAAAGCACTTTTCAAGCACCCTTGGAGCCACCACTGATTAGTGAGTCATGCAAAGACGTCATTGTGAATACATTTGTTGCAACTCTGCTTCATGAAATGCAAAAGCACACAAGAAAATCATGAGTTCAAACACCTGGATTGGGTCCAGGCCCCCACTTCTTCCAGTACCTCTGCATTTCTAGTTTCTGAAATGACCAACTTCTCTCCTAATGACGAACAAAAGACTGGCTGCACCGAATTAGAGCAGGGGTCCGCCTTGCCCAACAGCCCTCAAGGTACCAACCGAAAATAGACACCTTTGGGAGAACATAAAGACCAGGCAAGGATATTACGATAGGCCCCAGAGTACTTCATCATCTTCCAGCTATTTGTGATTCAGGGATTTCCTGAACTCAAAGGAGTGCCTCTGTATTTAAAAGACCTTCCAAGAATTTGTCCCATCATTTTGGAGCCTATGCAAATTTTAGCAACAACATCCTGGGGCAAAGATTTCGCAGCTTAGATAAACTCCATGACAAAAAGACGTTATTTGTTCTGAGCTTCCTATCTTGCAATTTCTTTGACTTTCTTTACCGCAAAACCTCATCAGACCAACCCTTGAAAAAGAAAGATGATCTGAGTTTTTTCAGTTATGATTTGAAACACGTTACCTTGCTTACAAGATCAGAGACCCAATGGTCCAAAGAAATTACTCTGATGGACAACCCCTTTTCCCTCTTAGAAATAATACAGAACAAGACGTTCCCAGAGACTGAAGTAGAAAAGGAGGAAGCAGGGATTCAAGCTCCTCTGAGGCATCCTCATACATGTTGAACTAGACAGAGGACTAGCTATGCCTGAGGTGGTAGGTACAAGATACCTTCCTCCTCTCCCTCTGTTTCACGTCTCAGTGAGGGTGGTAGCCTGAATCTGAAGAGGCTGTTGAAATACTTCCTTGTGCAGTCTAAAGATCTCCAGCACCATCCAGCAGAGGCCAAGACACTTGGCTACAGATACTGTGAACGCAATGCTTTCCAGGACTTCTGTCCTACAGTTGAAAAAATAATCTCCTTTAGAAAGCATGTCCATGGCCTTAGCTTGCATCTCGGAGAGATTTGAATTTTGGAGCCAGAAGTATTTCCTAGAGATCCTGCTATGTTCAAAGCCTGAGCAGCTGCACCTGACAAACCATAGCCAGCTTGAGAGCACTTCTCAGTCACTCCCACTGTACTAAAAAACCCTTTGTATTTTCTTCCACGGGAAAACAGCAGCCCATATTTTTCATTCACAGTTTTAGAAGGAAAAAAAGAAAAGATCCTTCTTTGAAGCAGGGAAACTCACACTGTATTTGGGATCCTCTTTAAAGCTTCACCTTTAGTGCCTGTCAAAACCAAGTATTTTGGCATGAAGAACTAGGGTGCCAGCCTCTCCTTTTCTTCCTTTATCCCTAAGTAGTACTCATGGATTTCCTCCCTACACATTTTCAGTTTTCTCTTGCCACTTCCATTTTATAAAGCTGAGAGAAGGTTTTGGACACAGAAAGGAAAGACAACAAGATAAAACAAAACAAAACAAAAATAGGAGAGGTGGAGGAAATGCCAAAATGGAAAAATCAGACTTGGGAATTTTGTTTCATGAAATGCAAAATCTTTTCATCTCCAGCCCAACCAAACTTGCATTTTTTCCTGCTAATGGACACAGGAGGTGTGTTGTTTCTGACCCAAGATGCGCTGACGCCAGCTACCTTGGTAGGTTTGCAAACTGCAGTTCACGGATTTGGACCGGAGAGAACATTATGATAATCTAATTTGCCTTCATCTGTACTGCAGGCCATAGCACTTCCTCTCATAATTCCTATAGCACGTGCATGCTTTCTGTCTGGACTAAAGTGTATTTTTCAAAAGGCATTTATCCTAATTTAAAGGCCTTTTAAGTGATGGCAAATCCAACACACACTTAGGCTTGTGGCCTGAGGGTTACCTAGAAGATAACCTTCACGCAAAACCCATTCAGCAGCCTGGACTCCGTTGTCCTCAGGAGCAGAAGATGACCTCTCCCTGAAACTGAGATCCAAACCGAGCTTGCCACTGGATCCTCAAAGATTGACTAAAACTCACCCTCGAGAACCTGGTACCTTGATCTTGAGGAATCAAGGCAGGGTGATTTGTGCTCCCCTCTCTCTCCTCTCTAGACGCTAAGCGTTCTCATGCCTTTCTGGACAGGCAGGAGGAAAGAGGAGTGATTTTTCTCCCACCAGATCTTAGAAAACTGTGGGGCTGCTCAGAAGAGGGAACACAGACAATGCCACTTCCTTGGAGGGCAAGTCCTTAAAAATTCCTTTTCAGTCCAATTCCAGAAGAAGTACTGGCCCAAAAGATTTAGAAAACATTTTTTTAGAGAGGCTTTCCAAGATGAGGATAACACAACTGAAGCTTCACCACTTTTCACTTAAAGATGCTGTAAATTGAGGAGATGGAAGACCACAGAGTCAGGTGCCAAGAGGACCTCTGAAGAAAGGATCCTAGGATCCCTCTGAGAGCTAGGAGGCCCCAGAGTGTCATAAACAAACACCAAAAGAGCCCCATGTACCAAAATCATGTTTGCCATGAGTCACATCTGAAATCGAAGGCAAACAGGCTTTTCTTAGAACTAGAAACCACAGAGCAGCACATTCAGAGCTCAGAATCCCAGAGCTGATGGCAACAGCCACAGCAGCTTTCCTCCAAAACACACTTCCGCACTGATTCCATGCATCAGCCACACGGAGCTACCAACCAGAGAGAATTTCTCAGGAAAGAGTTCTTCCAGTCAATTATTTGAGGCTTAGCCTGTAGGATGCTTACAGACCAGGAGAGATGCTTTATAAAAGAGCTCTGAGGAAACCTCCTCAGCTGAAATAGGCAAACGAGTCAGAAAACTGCCCCAAAAATGGAGAGTCAATCTGACCAGCCCTGACCTCTCCCCACAGAAACTCCCCCAAGCCAAGAGGCCAGCTGTATTGGCCTCACGTGGAACTGGAGTGCCGGATGTTGTCCGGGATGCTGGTTCTTCAGAAATTAATCGCACCAAGCTATGCAGAACTCTCCCTTCTGCCCAGTCCCAAGAAAACAATCCGACACAACCAGTTCTTGCCAGTCTCCTGACGTCAGGACAGCTTTCAGCACATGACCATTAAACAGAAGGAACATAACAGCATAACCTCCCAAAAGAGCTGGAAAGTGCTCCTCAAACTAGAGAAACTGTAGCTGCTTGTAAGCAGGGTGCTACATGACATGCTTCTGCTTCAAATTATCAGAGGCACAGTTAAGGTTAAAAGGGGATTATGCCCAAGACATTTTGTTTTCCTATCAAACACGTCCACCAACAGCACAGAAGCACATGCAAGACAAACTCATAACCTTCAGACTGCACAGACACAAGGACAACATCACCTTTAGTGGTGACACCACGTAAAAGCTCTTGGGAACACAACAGAGTTTGCTTATTTCTAGTAGAAAACAAAACCACGCAGAGCTAATGACTGGCAAACATGGGGATATCTGACCACTTCTGCTAATGCCACTTTCTCTTAGGACTGAAAAGAAAAATCAAAGGAGTCCCACTTTGCAGTCATGAAAGCATCCCAGGACATGTAGATTTGGCTTCAGAAGCTGAACAAAGGTACTGAGCAAACACTTGTTCCAAACTTTTTGCCCAAACTTCCTATGAAATGGCAAAACTGGTTACAAAACACCCCTTCCTTTCACCAATTAATGTGTCTCAACATTAACATCACCCTTTTGCAGGATCTTTCAGAAGAAAATTAATACCAAAGCTTTCATCCCTCACACTCTATGGTTCCCGTGGTACTTTCTTCCACATCCATGATGCTATCACCACTGTCCTGGCCAGATTACCATCCAGCAAACTGTGTTCTGTCCCCACAGATGGGCAAGAAAGTTGCAACAGCTACAAAATCCAACCCTTCTTGCCCCAAACAGCAAACTCCTGCACACACCACCAAACAACAGTGAAACAGCCACAGTGACCTGCCCCAGAGGTGACCACATTCAGCATTTGAGTATGGTGATCCCCTTTAGTTCCTAATCCCATTAAAAATCTTGGGATCCTTCAGTCTAATAGTACTGAGACTGCTCCTGGGAACACTAACAGCTCTGATAGGGAACCAGAGGACCAAGACTGAGCCCCCTTCCACTCTCTGATTCAGTCCCGACTCACAATTTGCTCTTCTGACTGTCATGGAACATGGCACAAGTGACTTCCATCCACAAAAGCCCACCCTTCCCTGAGCCACCAGCTGGCACAGAAGAGCCAGACCGCCACAGAGGACAGCAATAGTGCCAAATTTTCTTCAAACATCCAAAACCAACACCACCACTTGCCCAAGACTTAGCATGAGAAGTTTCAGGACTGAAAGGCTTATTTTGAATAAAGGATTACCAAAATATCAATCGCGAGGCTTCAAGTTAGGAACAGGCCAAAATCACAGGTTTGATACCGCAGCCGCTCCATTAGGACTGTCTACAACCCCTCCTCCAGCATTCAAACAAACTGCCCATCTGTGGGCCACAAAAGGCCTCTGGAGAGGGAAAAACTGGAAAACCATCTCCTTCAGCCCGGGTCCTACTGACTCCAGGAACAAGCACAAACTCTTTGCGTCAAATCATCACAGGGCAGGAGTCACTGGCTGCAGCCCCTGCAAAGACATTACAGCCATCAAGCACCTGTAACTGCCCTTCGATCTACCTAACCCTGTGCAAAAGACTCACAGGCTCCTAATCCAAAAGACTCACAATCTCCACAGAAGTTCCAAAAACTCATTTGTGCCCCAGAAGCAACAGCTTTGATCCAACACCACTCGAGAGACTTACCTTCCCAAACTGCTCAAAATACTGTTTCACATCCTCCACAGTAGTGTTCACAGACAGACCACCCACAAATATCTTCTTCGTTCGGGTCACCATCTGGAAAAGGGAAGGACAGGAATTCGCTGAATAAACCCAGAGCCAGCAGAGCCACTGAAACCCAAAAAGCCACTAACTGCCCACCGCTGCCTGGAAGCACCTGCCTCTTTGCTGCAGCTGAGCTTCCACCTTCTCGAGGCTCCCTGGCCAAAAGTGGCCAGCACGTCTGTCCCACATTGGATGCTCTCACCATCCCATCTCCCAATCGTGCTTGCCATCACCCAGCCACCATCTCCTCCTCAAACAGCACATTATCAATCTCTTCCCTCACCAACCTGCTGCCACTCTCTTGGCACCTTCACACCACCATGAAGATGTGGGGCATGACTGTCCCCTCCCCAGCCTTCCAGCTCTTCCTGCAGCCTGTCACTTTGCACAGCCAGCCTCCTCCAGGCTCCCCTGAAGCAGAACTGTCAGGAGGCTCCAGCCCAAGTAGGCTGCCCAGGCTTCACACTCCTAGCTCACAAACCACGCTGCATCCAGTGGTGCATGGAATAAGCCTCATTTCACACCCATTTCCCAGTCACTTAAATGGAGCCCAGTCAACTCCTAGTTAGATCTCTTGCCTTTGCAAGAAGGCAAAGGGAAGATCCCTCTGCCACTTGTCACTCATGCAGCTGGAACAAGGAAGAAAACTAGCTGCCCTGAGAGGGGCCATTGCTGCCAGGCTGAGGCACACCGACATCCTTTGAACCAGCTCTCCAGCTGCATCCTCCCCTTAGCTGCTTGGCTACACCCCTGCTCTCAGAGGAACACATGGTCCTAATTACCCCAAGGAGCATAGGGCTAATCCGCAGCAATTCCCTGGCTTGGAGAGCAGCCCGTTCTAACACTAAAGCACCTTCTGTCACCAAACTGCTTAATGGAATTAACCCAATTCCTACCATGTGCTTCCTGGCTCCAGTTACTCAGGATACCTGCTCACCAATTGTTCTCAGTGCCCGATCCCCCTTACTTCCCTCCCGGCACCAGTCTCCTCTTCCCTCTCTGCTTCTCCACACTGCTTTTCCCCAGCTCTTTCTCCCGTGACCACACTTGGAGTAGAGAATCTAAACTTTAAAAATCCCATCCAAGAGCAAAGTTAAAGGGAGACCCAAAGTCTAAAGGCAGTCTCCAGCCGGCTGCTGGCTCATCAGTTAAGAGTTTCTAGCTGCACGCTTGGAAAAAGTTCCTGTAACTGCATATTTCGATGCCAGAGACTCTTGCAGATAAGGTCCAACACCAAACTCCTGCCTTTTCCAGTGCTGAAGCACCCAAGGGCATTTTACAATGTGACATCCCTCCCTACCACACACCTATTCACACACACACGTGTATACACACAACCCTCTTTCCACCTGTATCACACTGCAGCATGGAGCTGTTCTCTGCCTCCTAAGGCCTAAAACTTCCAGACACTGGCTGCACCCTTGGAAGGGCTAAATTCACCCTGGGTTTTATTTCCCCCTGGGCATTTATTTCACCAGCTTTAAGTACTGCATCCTAAAGTACAACCAACAGGCCTCCTGGCTCCTCCAGTGCCACGCACACCCCCGATGCTGAACCCGACAGGAGCACACTCCAGCGTGGCACATCATGCTGGCCACATGTCACATCATGCTGGCCACACGGCACAGCAGGTCCCACTCCCGGTGAGTCCTGAGGAAGCCCCCAGAGAGTGACTCCATTGCATTCATCGGCAACCTCACACAGAGGAACAAGATTCACCACCACAAATTTCACCCTTTGGAGTGGCAAAGGCCACCTGCGGTACTTACCTTGGGCTGTGCTCGGCGGGGGAATGCTACCTTCGGGTCGATCTGAAAGAGAGGTGGGGAAGAGCAGGTGAACATACTTTTACCACCTCTTTAGAGAGGCAGGGTTTCCTCCATGCGCTCAGCTGTCTCTGCCCACATGGCACCTTGCTAAAAACCCAAAGAATCTACCTGAGATATGTAAAATGAAGCTGGCTGCAGACATCTTTCCCGCTCAGTAAAGTGTAATCCAGGGAGACTACAAGTCCCAGCATGCAGTGGTCTGCTGCTGGCTGAGCGCTGGCCAGACGCACCCGGGAGCCCATCACATGCTGGGATTAACAGGCTGGGCTGCACCCTCCCGCTCGGCCTGCCCCTGGGTGCCCAGCATCACCGGCCTCATGTTAAAAGTGCTTTCTTTTGCCTTCTTGCTTTCCCTTTCCACTCTACCTACAGGTACAGGGCTCAGCTGGGTACTAAAACAGGACAGAAAAAGAGGCAGCGCAGAGAAAGCCAAACACTTAATCCCACAAAGCACAGGGTGAAAAAATAAAAGAACAGAGAGGACGGCACGAATTAAACGAGGAGCCCAAAGCTCCCCAGGGCTGCGGGGGCTGTGGCCGCAGGGCAGCGTGTGGCCCCTCTCCCCGGGCTGCGCCGCACACAATGACGCGAGGCCTCCCCTCAGCAGGCTGAGCCCTCCATTATGCCTGTTCAGCTCCTCTATAAACCTGCCGCCGGCTGGAGCTGCCGTCCCCACACCACCATCCAGGTGTCGGGTGTTCTGCTGGGCTCAGCACGGATGAGCGCGGGCCTGCGCTGGCCTCACACCACCACAAAAGCCGGGACAAGACTAACGCCGCTGCCAGTCAAACACCCACGAAGCCTCCACTCCTCCTCAGCCACCACCTCTTTCTTTATAGCCTATTTTTACAGCAACTCCTGTAAAGTTACATCACACCAGGGATGATCCAGACCTACAAATCAGCTTACAAAGACCTGTGGTCAAGGCAGGTTTGGCTCATCCCCACACTTGGACAGGCTGCAGCTGGGAGGGCAGCCTGGAGCGTTGTCCCCTCAGCCCAGCAGCTCAAACAGCCCAAAAGGAAGCTGTGTTTCTCCAGCTCCTCTCACTGCTTTGTTTCCAGCCTGGCTGCCCTCCCATCCCACGTCCTTTCACTTGTCACACAGCCCCGTGTGGCCTCCCCATGCCCTTCCACCAGCTTCTCTCCCTGCCTTCCCCACCTCCATCCTGACTCACAGCCTACAACATAAATAAACTCAGCACGCAAGTAAACAGAGGCAGAAGCGAAGAGCACAAATAAACTCAAAAATAAACCTCCCTCCCCGAGCTCCAAGCGCCGGCAGATTAGCATACCCTCTGGTGCCTCCCCAGGGCATCTGAATCCTCCCTCCCCTCCCAGCACACACACACACACACAGAGCTTCCTGGCTAGCGCAGACACCCACAGCAAATTCTGAGGACAGGGGACGGCAGGAGACCAGGAGGTTGATGGCAGATAATAAGCAAAAACAATAATCTACTGTCTTTTACTTCTCAGCCAGTGTCATTCAGCTCCTGCCAAGAAGATGCTTTCATACTCAGCAATGCTAAGCTCGGCCTCATTTTCTCATTACCCGGAGTGTGATCAACTGGGCAGAGATAACGCGTCCTCCTGGCTGGAGGGAGCAGGCAGTCATTTCACAAATTCTTCTGCACAACCAGCTATTGTTGCAGGTAGAGGGAGGCCGGGGCAACTGACTGCAGGGGCAGCCCTGGGAACACGCAGAGGGGAGCGAGTTCAGTGCCGGACTCAAGTTACTTGAACTGGACTGCTCCTCAGTGTCTGGAGTCTTGCTAATTAAAGCAAAGGCACTGGTGCCTTATTCCCTCATTTCTGGTGTTAAAACAAATAGCCCTGGAGGAGTTGTGTTTCAGTGTCACCCACTGACGTAATGGATCCTTTCTACAAACCCAGATAGAAATCTGCTAAGAGTGAGAGCATTCAGGACTGCTCAGATTGTATCCAAAAAAACAAAACCCCAGGATCAGGCTGTGGTGAGTGGAAGTCACTGAAGCACAAACAGCTTCCACTTCACCCCGCAAGGCCTTGGGGACGAGGAATTCCACGGATGTCACAGGTGCACCAAGCGGGCCAGCCGTACTTCTCGGTAACGCTCTTCAGGCCACCCATGGCACCATTTAACAGCTCGAGTCATGTAACTCCTGCCTTCACCCGGCTGGTGTCGGTGCCCCAGAGCAGGCAGAGGATGGGGAAGGACCTGTGAGACCTCAAGCCTGGGTTTGTTCATCCATCGCACCTTCGCTTCGTTGTGCTGCGCTGCCCGAGAGCCGCAGATCGCTCGCGCCCTCCCTCCGCCACAAAAGACAAACCCAGCAAAAAAACTCAGTAACGACAACAAAGGAACGACAGGGCGACCCAGCACCGCCAAAGCCCGCTCTTCAAGGCACCGGCCAGCTGCAGCTTTACAAAGTCACGCAAATCTTTTACCTTGAGACTGCAAAGCCAATTCTCGTATCAAGCATTTCCATAAATAACCCCGTAGGCTGCTGCTATCTAGCTTACAAACAAAGAGGAGTCTGAAAAGCACAAGGTTTCCCCGGAGAATCGGGCCAACAGCACTTGTTAGGGTAGGAAGAATCGGAAAACAATGAAGCAACAAGTTGGGCAGACACTGTCTATCAAGTGCTGCTTGCCAGGAGACACCAAGCCTCGAGAGAAGGCTGCCCTTCCAAGACACCGGGTCTTTTCCTGCAAAGTTTCATAAAACCCTAAATCAGGATTCTGATGAGTTTGTGTCATTTAACCCATGACTCACAGCAGAGCCTTTCAGCTCAGCAGGGAAAAGCCATACGGAGGTTCCACGCGGTGCCACAAGACCAACCTCTCACCAAGCACAACAGCCCAAAACATCAGACCCAGCTGAAAACTGCACTAAATAAATAAATAAATAAATATTTTTTAAAAAGGAAGGAGAGAGAGGATCAAAGTTCCTAACAAAGGAAGGGCCCCGGCGAAACTGCCCCCATTCTCTCTGCCACGCTGGCGGGGTGAGCGGAGCAGATGCAGCCGGGAATTTCAATGGCCGGCCAGTCCCCAGGCCACGAGGCCCTTCTGTTCTCCCGCAGTGCCCGCCCGGCCACCCTGTCCCTGCCCGTCCCTCCCACCCTCCTGGGCCACACCGTGGGCACAGAGTGGCTTCACACAGGCAGCAGCAGCCGTTTGGGGAGAAGAATGGAGTCGGTGGGGGTTTCAGCTCACTCCTAGCCCCAAAAGGCTTTCAGGATTAGTGCTACAACACACATCCATCACTTGCCTTTCCAAGAGGGGTCTATGCCAGCCCGCAGACTCATGACGGGACTAGCTGAGCAGACACCGTGTTTACACAGGCTAGTAAAAAAAAAAAGAGAAAAAAAAAAAAAGAAAGCCCTGGGCCCTCCTCAAAAGACTTTACCAAAACCCTCCCCCAGAGCAAAACTCACTTTACATCACTCCTGAAAGGAGAAGGAGGGCTGGGAGTCCTGGGGACCCAGCCTCGGCCAGGAAGGCTGGGGTAGGTTTAACCGGGAGCTCCCGTGGGGAGGAAGGACCTGTGCACATCAAAGGGAGCGATCCAGGCAGTTAAACAGGAACAGACATAAATCTCGCTGCAACTCACGCCGTAAACCCTAAGAAAAGGGGTCTCGCTCTCCCGCCCTCTCCCTTCTGCCAAGATAAAGGCTGGGACGCCCGAGCCACGCGCTGGAAGAAATAAAAGTTGCACATTTGGACCCCTCAGCAGCCGGAACGTCTCCCCTCACCGTGCCACCCCCTCGCAGCCCCCACCACTCGCCCATCTCTACCCTCACCTTCACCCCAGGGCAGCAATAAGGAAAAGGAATTCAGGGGAAGGCAAGTCACTAAAACTAAAGAGAAGGGACCTCCCACTCAGACACCTCACCCCCACCCCCCAAAACACCCTGCACATCTCCCGAGAACCACAGATTTTCAAGACAGGACTGGGTACAATACGCCACCGACCCAGGTTGCTACCAAATGCTTTCTGCTGGCCCAGACGGGGTCCCAATCAGCCTCCGCTTGCACAGCAAGGGCCAGACCCGCGGCTGCTCTGAGAGGCCANGGGGGCAGGGGCGGCTCCCCTCTCCCCAAACACATCCGTTTCCCGGTGCAAACCCTCACCCCAAAGGCGCTCAGGTGTCTCAGATCCGGGAGGGCTACGGTGGCTCCTCAGAGGGGCCTTACAACTGATGGGCAGAAGGAAAACCATCATCGGGATCTGAAGACCCACACCAGGACATCAGCCCCGGGTGGACGGGGAGCCCGCTGCTCAGGCGGCAATAGGCTACCCCCCGGTGAGCAGGATGTAGAAGGGGATCAATTCCTATCAGAAATCGATAGTTTACAACCTCTAACTGGAAATCAAACACCGCAATCGAGGGCTGCTCCGAGCACAGCCACTCCGCCGGCAAATGCACCCCTGAGATGAGGAGAAGTCATCTCACCGTCTTGGAGTCCAGTTCATGTCTGGATTGGGCCAGGACCTTGTCGACGCCAGCCTGGTCCATGAACGTGACGAACCCGAAGCCCCTGAGCCCCGCAGCCCGGGCAGGAGAGGGGATGCGGAGAGAAGAGAGAAAGTTGGTTAAAGTGGCGGCCGGGCCGCGGCGGGGGCGAAGGGAGGCGCGGGCCCGGCCTCTCACCTGGATCTCTTTGTCAGCGGGTCCCGCATCACCAGGCACTCCTTCACCTCGCCGAACTGGCTGAAGTACTCCCGCAAGCCCTCTGCAAGCACAGCGCCCACCGTTGGGTGTCCCCGGCCCGGCACCCCCCCCTTACCACCACCACCGACTCCCCCGCCGGGCCCCGCCCCCGCCCCCCCCCCACCCCCGCC
>VXBJ01007791.1:316101-483022 GCA_013400055.1 Nycticryphes semicollaris | reverse complement strand
CCCGGGAGCTCCGCCGCCGCTTTGTCCCCGGCCGCACCTGCCCTGGGGCGGCGGACAAAGGGCGGCGGAGCCAGGCCCGACCCGCTGCGCTCGGGCTCAGCCGCGGCAGACCCCAGGAGACACCCGGTCTTCTCTCCCCGGTGTCCCACCGACACCGGAGGGCCCAGAATCGGCCCCCGCCGCGGTCGCTTCTATGGCTGGAGCGGCACTGCCTTCGCCCCGGTAGCCCAGCGGGGCAGTGGGGAGCCCTAAAGCCTGCACCTGAGGCTCCTTCCCGGAGCCCCGGTACCTCCGTGCCTGCCGCGGCAGCCTGCGGGGGTCAGAGGCTACCCGGCCTCGGTGCTGCCTGGGCCGCACCAGCCAGCCGGCCCGGAGCAAAGCTGCTGCTGGGCACCGGTGGCTGAGCTCCCCCGTAGGCACTGCACTGCTCCTCACCCGCGGGTCACCAGGGAGGGCGGCCAGGCTGGTCCCCGAGTCACCGCGCCGGGTCTGGCTCGCTCAGGTTGGCAGACAGTCGTGCCAAGCTCCAGCCTCTCCCCGCTGCCACACAAGTTCACTCACATGCTGATGGCTTCTGGAGCAGGTCTGTACGCTCTCTGCTCTTGGGCAACCCGGCCCTAGGTGGCTGGAGGAGCTCAGCGAGGAGCAAGTGAAATGCAGGTTGTCACCTGTAAAGCTGGAGCCAGAGTTGCAGTCTGTCCCCTGACTGTGCTGTGCATTGCACTTGTTTGCATCTGTGGAATATCAGCACAGAGCAGTGCACGAACCTCTGGTAACAGCTGCTGCAAGCCCCTCTCATTGCAAGGGGGTGTCACGGGGTCCCAGGCATGTGCCACTGTGCTGCCAAATATTATACACATACACACTGCTAGCTCCAGTCCTTCCAGCACAAGCCTCCCCTGTACTCTCTCTTATTGCCTAGAGCGAGGTATTGACAGCTCTCAGGTCTCTGCCACCCTCATTTGACCTTCCTTCCCCTTCTCATAACTGCTTTTCCAGGTGCCAATACACTTCATCTCCCTCCTGGAGAAGAACCAGGACACCTTTGTTTTAACAACACTTTGCAATAGTATCATTTGTTACACGGGCTCGTCCTGAGGCCCATGGCTGCAACTCCAAGCTAAATTCATCCTCTGCCCATTAGCTCTGCCAAACCATCCTTCACCCACTCCATTTCCTGAGCTGGGTCACTGACACTCTCCTGTCTCCTGGCCCTGTACCTAGACATGGCAACACACTCACCACCAGAGACTTGGGAGCCACCCCTGGGAAATGAGCTACACAGCATCCCAGCTGTGGCTGCAGAACAGCCCCGGCTCCCACTGCCACCAGTTCAGGCTGAACGGCTTCTCCAGAATAACCCACTCATCATTCCACGGGGCTGAAGTCACCGCTTTGGGTGGAGGTGCCCTGAGAGGCAGCTGGGCTGGTGCAGAAGAGAAATATAATAAATAAGGATGCCCAGAGGTGGTACTGCAGCTGGCAGGGACAGGGAAGGGCCGTGCGGTCGGTGGAAGCAACGGGGCTGAGGCAGCATCTCAGCCCTCCCCCCTTGTACGTCCTGAGAAACCTGGGCGATAGTTGGGCTGTCAGAAAGCCACCACGGCCGCCTGCCACGCTGCCCAAAATCACTGCTGCTGCACTGCCTCCTGGCACTGGCTCTCCCGTTTGGATGGCAAATACTCCAAAAGGGGACACTAATGTTTTCAAGTCACCTGGCACAGCTTTTCATGCTCCATAATCACCCAACCTAGGCACGCAAGAGAATTAAACACAAGAACGGAAAAAAAAGAAACAAGAGCTCAGTGTCAGATACATTGAAGGTTGACACCTCTTGGTTTACTACCAGTGCATTGCTGTAATTTTAAATGTGTGTTATTTATGAGACAGATGAAGTACAGCACTCTGAGAGACACTGATAAAATGCTTCATCATACCTTTTCTTGCATTATGCTTATTGTTTTATTCTCTTTTTCTCCAGCAAAGTAATATTGGAGAAGGGAGAATAGGATCAATGTGAGTTAACATCTGAGAACATCAGAGGGGAAAAAAGTGAACTCTTCATGAGGATTTGGATGGAGGATGTGGTTGGACTTGCATCACTGGGAATGACACCGTACCATGTAACTTATTCCAAGGCCCTTTCCAAAACATACACGCAATATTTTGTATTTCCACCTTAGGACCCCAAAGTGCTTCGTAAATATCAATTAATTTACCTCTGTAACGCGCAAGACAGCGGGTCTTGAAAAATCTGTTGATTAGTGACAGTAGGAAGCTTTCCTCATAGAGAAGTAAATATATAAAACATTCCAGACCTTATGATTGGAAAGATGATCTGCTGAATATAAAATAATGCAGCATTGTATTCCTGGGGCTGCAGACAGACAGCTGTAGTACCTCTGTGGCTGCTGCTGAGAGGTTGCCAAACACCAGCGAGATTAACAAAACTGCTCAGTTTTCTTGCTGCTATTCAGCGTCTCGTGTGCGGTAGAGTGACACTATCAAAATCATGTCCACTTCCTGCAAAGGAGGATGATTGGCAAAGCTCTGCCCAGCACCAGTGGCAGACACTGGAGTTATTCATGGTGAGAGGGAGGTTCCAAAAAGTGGAGGTTAGGGGAGGGGCAGGGCAGCGGCCACCTCTTTTCCTCCTCCATCATCTCCTTAAGGAGAGATTGTGTCTCTTAGAGTCCTGTCTCCAGCCAGGAGGTTTTGGCGGTCGGGTACTACGAGAAGTTTCGCTTTTCATTTAGTTTGGACAGCTGGTAAACAAACTTGAACTGGAATTCAAATCATTTTTGTAATATTTACGTTATGATGCCAAACATTGCAAACCTGGACGGTATTAACTGCGGCTCCGCAGGCAGCCTGGGGGCAATGCCAGTCTCTGGCAGCGACTGCCAGCGGTGCTCACGCCTGCTTTGGAAGAGATGCTGACCCTCTGGAAAGGCTGATGGCAAACCCTCCCTGATTGCCCACACAGGAGGCAGCCGGGGGTGTCTGTCGCAAAGGGAACCCACTGCTCAGCCACCTCCTGCCTGGCAGGAGCTGGCTTGGGGCAATAGTCAGGCACACGTGGGGAGAAGAGCTACTTAGAGAAACTGAATTATTTAGACTCCACTTAGGTCAGCAGGAGGGACACAGGAAGAGAGGAATGGCTGCAAAGGCACCAAGGATTTCTTTGCTTTCCTTAATAAACCTTACGGAGCAAGATTCGCAATGGGAAAATACTGGCTACGTGGTGCAGAGCATTGAGGAACAGGGTGGGAAAGTATAGAGGAGGAGAACAGGACTGCATGCAAGACAGGAAAAGAGAAACATAGGTGTGGGTGAGTCAAGAGCAGGAGAAGGATGAGTATGAACAGTGAATAAAGACAACTGAGATAACTGGAAGAAAAGAGTAAGGGAGGAGAGAGAGGAGGAGACCACTCCAATTACCACCAAACAGCAAGAGGGATTGGAACCTTGGGGGGGTAAAAAAGGGAAAGAGCTCTGTATGAGATAGAAAATAAAACATCAAGAGAACTTATAGCATAAAGAATAGGATTTTAGCATAAAACAGCAAAAAAGGAGAGGTCTCTGAAGGACAGCAGGAGACTGCAGGCTTCCACTCGCTGCCCTGGAAATGATGGCTAAGGGAAAAATCAGAGAGCCCTTCCTGCTATTCTCCCTCTTTATAAGCTCTAAAAACTACGTGGTGTCCAGTCTCCATGATCTAAAGCGGTCCATCAAATGTGGGAGGAAACACTGACTGCTCAGCTCTAGCACCTGAGCTGCTCTGCACACTGAGAGCACCCAGCACCGCACCAGCCTGGCAACACAACACTCCGCAGATTGCATATAAAGTGACAGAAAGAAAGAACAGATTTGAAAAATGGGACCTCTCTCCTCGACTGTGCCCTGAGCTCCACCTTCCCTCTAACCTTTCGTTACCATTCGTCACAGACTTTCACCAGTCACCGCTTTCTGCTCCATCCTTCCTCTGACCTAACCTCTCCCCAGTCCTCACTCCAGCAGCCCGTGGAAAGGAGAGCTTTCCCAGAGTATCCGCTGTTCAGAGGCTCTTCCCCAGCCTGGAAGCAGAGCGCTGCCTCCTGCTCTTTCTCTCCTTGCCTAGAAGCTCGGAGCTTCCCATGGGGTGATACACGCTAAAGGAGAAGCTGCTGCCCAAGCACTCCCACACCATTCATGGTGTCACGCACACACACTTACTCTCAGGCACGCCTCCTCCTTCTTCAGGCTCAACCCTAGGTTTCCCACAGCAGAGTCTCAGATGTTACACTTCATAAAATAATTAATTTAATTGGAAGGTACAGCAGAAGAACAGCCCGGGCTGGGTGCCTCCAAGGAGAGGGTCCCTGAACAAAGAAATCTCTGGGCAATTATACCCTTGTGATCCACACAGCTGCCCCTCATGCACTGTCCACGTGTCTTTTAGTCCAATGGTGATTTTTGGTCTGGGGTCTTCTAACATCTAATTGGATTCTTTTTCTGTGTCGAGGCAGGCAGGCTCTTATCTTGTTGATTTGCAGTTTCAGCCAAGAGTTGGAGCCTCCGTATCTCCTGGTTTACATTCCTTGTGCACCTGCACTTGCTGGCAAAACGTCGAGAACCAAAGAGTCCCAGACTTGGGAGAAATACTACCAAAACATCAGTGTGATATCAAGACGCTTTCCCATATTAAAAGACTAAACACAGCACTGCAGCACCAATTACTAAGAAGAACTCTCTCACGGCCTAACGGCTTCAACAAATCTAGCTACTCCTGCTAAGTAAAGCTAAGCAAACAGCACAAATCACACCATATTATAATAGTGAGTAATTTATTCTAATTAAAACTTACTTATGTTCACTAAACAATATCCCTCAACAACACAGAGGGACTCATTTCCCCACTATCAGGGAAGAGAGATGAGGACAGATGCAAGAGGAAGCCACCAGATGTGCTAGACTGTTTTAAAGAAAACAACGATTAAACTCTTCCCCATGCTCGTTGGGGATAAGGCAATTGGCTCCATTGGCACAGAAGGAGATAAAGGTTAGATATCAGGAAAATCTTAGCAGCCACGAGGATGGCTGAGGATGGGAGAGGTCAGCAAGGAAGGCAAAGGAATCCCCATCCCAGAAGACTTAAGAACAAATGAAGCAAACATCGGTTTGGTGATCAGGTTCTATTTTGCCCCTGCCTGTGGCAGAGGTGACCACTGGCACCACTTTCAGTTCTCGGTTTCTACAGTTTTTTCATCACGTGAGGTGAAAGGATGGAAAGAGTTTGGAGTAAAGGAGGCAAAAGCGAGGGGTTGTCTAACAGAATGGGGGATTCTGAGTGCGTTCCAATGCACAGACAGAGGCTAGACAAGAGAGGAATAACACAGAAAGTTTAATGCTATGGTCCCTGGGCACATCAGGGCAAGGAACAGCACAGCATGGGCATGGGCTGCACCAGGACTGGAGAAAAGGTCTGGGACTGAGTCAGGTCTACAGTGGTAACACAAGTAGTTCTGGGTCAGGTTTGAAAGCACCACCCAGTACAATGGCTGCCTGGTATCTTAGACAGAGTGGGTTTCTATATTAACATTTTTTAAAAGCATTGAAGTTCTGTATTAAAAATAAAATTCTGTGTCCCAGTGGGAAACAAAACCAAACAAAAAATGGAGAACAAAAAAAAGACCAAAAAGAAAACACCCAAACACAACACCACACGAGACACAGCTTCTCAGGTGTCTCTCTGCAGGGACACTGGGTACCTTCCAGCCCAGTTTGCTGGGTCTCCAGTAACTGGCTTCTCAGACAGGACTCAGAGATGCTGCACTATCTGTTGCTCCACACATCCTCTGCAGGTCTGATGCACGTGTTAATTATTCAGCCAGGGCTGAAGTCAGCACCATATCAAGGACCTCTAAAATCCACCTTAAAGATAGCTGAGTCCCAGGGAACAGGGGAGCAAGGGGAGAACAGGGCTCAGGGGAAAGAGGACTGGATCCTTGGCTGAGATGCTCATGGGAGGCAGAAAATCCGGGTGCTGGCACCGCCCCAGAGCAGCGCCAGAAGGAAGAGGCACTTACAGGAGGAAACAGAGAACTTTTGGCTCAACACACAAACAGGAGCTGAGCAAGCAGAAGCCATTTCTTCATCCCCTCTCTTTCAGGACATAATCGATTTCCTACCTCTGCTATAACACTCACAGTAGCTTTTAACTCTCCCATTTCTTCAAGACTTATTTTCTAATCTAAGCTGATGAGACCTTTGCCCTACAAATCCCAACAGCGCTTCTCAGAAGACAACTTTATAGCATTCTATGGTACTATGGTGGTGTAAAGGAACTTGGACTACACTGTTAAACTTAACAGCACAAAATTGACAAGGTTTACTGATTATTTGGAGCAATGAAGAGAAAAGAGCATCTTTAAAATCCAGGGTGCGTGCTGGAGCTCCTGAGACAGGAAAGGTTCAGAGCAAGGCAAGTGTACAGGACAGAAATACACGCTGTAAATCTCCTTAAGCAGCTCAGCCTGTCCTGGTTCCTCAAGGTTTTGCCAAGGTATTTTGTTTGTACTTGTCACATGACTTCCATCAGGCATCACATCCTAATCAAGACAGACACCAGTGTCTTCCCAGGCAAAGCTCCCATCCTCAGATTTCAGGAGCGGCTTAGCTGCTTTGTACACATAACTCCTGCCTGAGCCTCCTCCCCGCTGAACAGGGGAGGGATGAGAGGCTGCGAGGGTCCAGGTGCACTTGTAGTCATCTCTGGTCCTTCTGTTTGCTGTAGAAGAACAGTTCATGGCAAGGCACAAACTCACTCAACGGGTGTTGTACTTAGAAGAACTCCTGGTTTTCTACATCAGTGCACCCAGAACAGTCGCTCTGGGGCCAGGGGTGGTGTCCTCCTGGGAGGGAGGGGTTCCCCCTCCCCAGGGCATTGCATCTTCACTCAGGCTTACAGGGATCTGATCATTTCAGGTTGGGGAATGCAAAATGAGATGGCTGTTACTAAACACTCCAGTGGCAGCAACCTACACCAGCTTTTAAATGTGTTGTAAATGTGTTGCATTTTGAAGTGGAAAAGGCTCAAAAGCTGTTCTTTGGTCCCAAGACATAGCGATTCCCCCTGCCATAGACCCAGGTGAGCTGACCCCTAATTGAAGACAAGCTCCGAGTCTGCACTGCTCATAGTCTAGTGGGAAATACTTTGCTCCTGCTGCTGCTTGTCCATTCTTGCCCTTGTATCTTTTGCTCACTTTTCACAGCCTTTAAGCATTTATCTTTTCACGCCTTTGCCTGCTCTGGATTTCCCTCAAGGCTGATTTTGCTACATCAGGGTCCTTATGCCATTTTCTTTTTCCTTTTTTTTTTTTTTTCTCTTTTTCTTATTTTTTTCTTTTGGTCTCAGACAGAACTTTCCCACCTGCCTCACGCCCATGCGGTTCCACAAGCTGAAGTAAACTGAGTCACTGAGCCCTTTCCCACCAGGAGCAAGAAGTGATTCACAAACTCTGTTCCTCAGAGCTCCCAGCTGGCCGGTGGCCAAGCTGCTGCAACAGCTAAGGACCAGCTCCTTCCAAAATAGCTGTCCACGACAGTCTTCAGCACAAAGCTGGGATGCAAGCGGCGTGGAGACCCTCTGTGAAAAAGCCAAGGGGTGTGGAGGAGCAGCAGGAAACCTCCCTCACAAGAGAGGTGCACAATATATATTGGAAACACCCCTTTACTAAGAGTAGGAAAGAAACAGCAACATCTATGATTCAAAGTTTCTGTCAGATGAATGTATCGAAATAGGGGGCATTAACATTAAAAAAAAAATCCCTTAATGCTCCTACAAAAATTTAATCTAATTAGATGTTTTTAAGATTTTATTTCCATCTATCTGCCACGTTCCTGGAGAAGGCTGAGGGGGGAATCTGATCAACACCTAGAAATACTTAAAGGGTGGGTGTCCGGAGGAAGGGGCCAGTTTTTTTTCAGTGGTGCCCAGTGAGAGGACCAGAGGGAATGGGCACAAACTTGAACATAAGAAGTTCCATCTAAACATGAGGAGGAACTTCTTCCCTTTGAGGGTGGCAGAGCCCTGGAAGAGGCTGCCCAGAGAGGTGGTGGAGTCTTCATCTCTGGAGACTTTCAAAACCAGCCTGGACACGTTCCTGTGCAACCTGCTCTAGGAGGACCTGCTTTGGCAGGGGGTTGGACTAGATGAACTCCCGAGGTCCCTTCCAACCCCAGAGCATTCTGTGATTCCTGATCAATCAACAAGCAGTTTCTGCTCTCCTGCTTGCAGGAATGACCAGTGCAGCTCTGGAGACATCAGAAGCAGGGACTCTCACGAGTTACACTGGAAATAGCGGGATCATACTCGGGCTTGCAACATCCTGACTCACTGGACTTGTAATCTGATTATACGGGTGTTTTTGGAAGCCCTGTTTAGTATGTCCTGCTCTGCTCCAGCATTTCCTCTCTGGGGATCACCGAGTTCACTGCTGCACAGACACCCTTGGGGTTTGGAAACTGCCCACTTGTGACAGATGGAAACAGTGAGGCATCTTCCAAAACTTCCCATTGATTTTGAGCATTTGAGTCAAAAAAGCTGGAGATGCAGCAAGCTTTCCTTCCTCTTTCCAAATAAGGCCTGGGGAAGCTCTGGGCACACGGCGTTTTCTGCTAAACAAGCATGAGGTGGCTCAAGGTGCAACCCAAGATCTGTGTTTATACACAGTGGCATCGGTGATTAGGTCAAAAGCATCACACCTGGATAATCTATACCTTCTTTATGTTTTTAGCCACAAATAGCACCCTCTCATTTGTTTACTGGCACTCTGCTAGACACCAATAAAGCTAGTACAAGCATTTTACTATCTCAAAAGTTAACATGTTCCTGTGACATTAAGTATATTTAAAACAAGTCGCATTTTGGAGGGTGAATCTGAAAAAGCCTCTCTGGTGTTTGAAACAAAACCCAAACCTGGGGATAGGAGAGCTGTTTGCTAGGAGAGCAGCTCTGGAGCCAAGCAAGTTTTTGAATTAGGAAAGTTCCTCTTACACACTCCTGCCAGTCAGACAAAATGTACTCAAGTTCGTTGGTCATTCTGGAGCCTTGAAAGCAATGCAGCATCTGGTAAATTCATTCCCAGATGCTGGGGAACAAGGGATTGTGGGAGACAGTGTAAGATGGGGAGGGATTTACTGCAGAACAGAGAAAAACCAAATCAATTAAAGTTTGTTCAGCCTTACTTCCCTTTTGTTTTATTTTGGTTTTTTTTTTTAGTCAGGCTGCGGTAGGAGAAATTTTGGGATTTTATGCTTGTGTTGCTTTAAGGACAGGAATGCTGGAAAAGGAGGTATTTGATACCTTTGCTGCTAATTACAGTGCAAGCTCCCAGTGTCCTGACAATGCCCTTGTCCCTGACCTGGAGGGGCCTCACTGTCTCAGGGTCAGCTGTAATTTAGTTTTAGGTCAGACCTGGGACTCTCCTGCCAAACTAACTGCACTTTGTTTTGAAGTAGAAACCATTTACTAGCAAGTCTGAGACCATCAAACTCATTTCACTAACGAGAAACAGGAACAAAGTGCAGAGCCCCAGAGACGAAGGTCAGTGTTCCACACAAGGAGAGCTCAGCTGCGGCACGGAGGAATGGGGTTTTCTGCCCACCGAGCCACACAACCGCGTGCACGAGCTCAGGACTTCTGCTCCCATGTTTTTTACAAAAACACCCAGGGACCAACGAAGCCGTTGCTGGTCCCTGAGCAGGCACAAGGGCGCTGTCGGCCCCCCACCTTACACATCAGCTGCTGCATTTCACAGGAGGCTCAAGAAAGAGGACTGAGCTCTTCAGCAAAGCTCATGAGTTGTCAGCGCTGCTCCTGCCGCCTCTCACAGATTGTCTGGGTGATTTGGGCCAAGAAAACTCTATTTTTCTACTTGAAAACTGAGGTATTTTTCTTCCCTACCTCAAAAGAAAATAAAAAAAAAATTTAAAAAAAGAAAATGAGATCTTCAGAGAGACCACACTGCAGAAAATAACCCAAAAACTGTAAAGGGAAATACTTTTCAACTTCCTGCAAATAATCAGCACTCTAAGTCACAGGGAATAAAGTATTTTTTCAGACTGACAGATTTTGATCAGATCTTCTTCCCTCTCACAGTATTCCTGGACAGAGATTATACTGTCATGACATCACATAGCTCTACCTGAAATTAATTTGTCACTGCAAGAACCATTCTTTAACAACTGTGAATTGGTCTGAGAGCCCAGTGCGTTTTGCATGTTTTCAGAGTCCCTGCTCTTTTGCTTTTCTATAGACACAGGACTGGGTTTGCTAAAGAAAAAGCTATCCAGAGCATAATTATTTTATTTCTTTTTTCAGCTCTGCACATCACTGCAACAAGAGGCCAACTTGCACATACATGAAAAAAAGCTGGATGAAAAATTCATGCCAATTTAGTAAACTAGAAAAGTCTCTTCCCAGCAAAGGTGGGTTCTGTGTCCAAATCTATGAACATATGAATCAGACAAACAAGTACAGGCCCAAACATGCTCTTTGGGAACACTAAAACATCCTCAGCTCTAGGTGCTGGCCATAGTTGGGGTTTGTGATCAGATGCGAGAGACCACAGCTGTAGTGAGAAACAGGGCTGCTAAGGGATGTTCAAATCTTTCTTTCATGAAAGTTGACTAGAAGACTGCAACACACCCTGATGTGCATTAACACTTGGTCGCTGCCGTGCTTGTCAGCTGCAAGGCAGTGTGGTAGAAAGAATTACCAGCCCTACAGATTTTCAGATGAGTTCAAAATGCAATACCCCTGTTGTCAGCTACCACAGGTCTCTAACTATACCTAAACCCAAACCGCTCCTCTCACCATTGGTACCTCTGAAAATATCAAACCAGCTTCCAAAAGCTCATCTTAATTGCCAGAGCTTTTTGTGGGACAGGTCCCAGCTACCCAAGAGCTGGGTACCTCCTTCACAACTCCCTGGGAAAACCACATGTTTTGGGAGCAACGTGACTGCCACGTACCAGAGCAAGGCTCTGGAGACGAGCAGATAGCTTCCTTGGCATCTGGCCTGCAGTGCTGGAGCTGGCTCCCAGGAGAGATTAGAGAGAGTAAAAACCTCATTGCCATCAGAGCAGCTCACTCAACCTGCTTCTACCAGAGATTTCTCACAAGAGAAAAAAAAAAACCAACAAAACAACCAACCTATAATCCAAAAGTGTCTCCCCAAATAGGAGGCTGCAGGAACAGAGCAAAAGATAACCCAGTTAACATCATGCAGACATGCTCACAGCTCAGGTAACACCAATCAGTAAAGGACAGACAGAAGCTCTCAGCAGAGCCTGTTTTACACTGGGAGATTACCTGACTAACATCTGGACAGAGAATTGCCTCCCTACCTCAAGTCACCCAAAATCCAGACCCACAGCTGCAAAGGTTTCAAGAGAGCTTTTTAAATTTGGAAGTTGAATAGCATGAAATATATTCTGTCTCCCAGATGACCTTATCCAAGCCGTGTGGATTTTTATTATTTTCAAGACACGGTAGAGGACAGAAGCTACCCTCAGGTTCCCAGGTAGCACAGTTTATACCCTGAGGCAGATGAAAGTACAAACTACTCTGACTCACTTAGACTTTATCTGCTTCTGGACTCCCCTGCTACTTCAGGTGTCATGACATTTGCGTAACCCCTACAGCAAAGAGGAAAGGAGAGAGGGTTTTCACTGATTTCGAGGAAGGCTGAGCTCTGCCCTTAGACAAGGTAATCTTCTGCCTATACAGAGGACTTACATAGAAGAGCTGTTTCCCGAGGGCACAGCAGAGCCCCTTCAGAGGCAGCTCCCAAGGCTTGGAGCTCTCATGCAGCAGGACATGATGCAGGCTCACCCCTCAACCCAGCAGGCTCCTGGGGACAGGGCCATAATGACCATGGACTGCCCAATTAACTGGACAGAGGTCATCTGCTGTCTGCTCCATCACCACCGAGGTAGAGCTCTGCAAGGTGGAGCGTGGAGCTCTGGGCAGGGCTGTGCGGGCAGCAGCCCAGCCTGGGAACCCAGGAGCAGCGAGGAAGGAGAGGATGCTGGAGTGGAAGTGATTTGAATTAGAACAAACTGGCTGCTGAATAGAAGCTTTTATTCCAGCATGGAGAAGGCTTTGTTAGTCAAGCACATGTGATGCACAAAAGCCTCCACTTGAATTCATTGAGTTTTAATTGGTTCTCAGGTGGGGGAGGAGATGGGTGTTAGGAATTAGGGATTCCTTAAAGAGGCAATATCATTAAATCTTAACGCCTCTTCCCTCTCACCCCCAGCTTCGGCTTAGGAGTCTGGCCTCATTCAATTGTCTTATGTTAGAGAATCAGAAAAACTGAGGGAGAGAAAGAGTGGGAGGGGGAGTCGCTAATAAAGCCTAAAGGGAGATCAATGAATGAGGAGGAGGGTGAGGGGCAGGAGGAAGACTGAAAAAAGAAAGAGGCTGGGTTGGAAGAGGAGGGAGGTCACACACAGGCAGGGAAGGCAGGAGAACCTCAAAAGGATGAGGGAGAGAGAATGATGCCATTCGAGTCGGGGCTTTCTTTTCTCCCTGCATTCCTTCTTTTATTGAACACTTAAAACTTCCCTGGAGATCCTCTAGCTTGTCTCTGTGAGTCTGTGCTCCAAAATAACAGAGTCGATCTCCACAAGGAAGGAAGCAAATCCTGGGATGGGCATGGGGTACGTGGGCTTGGGGAACAACCGCAGTGACAGAAACCTGCTTGGAAGGACCTCGCAAGAGCTGCTGCTTGTTTTGCCAGACACAGCACGTTTCAGACAGAAGTTTTGTTACTAAGAGCCTGCTGCAGTCATAGCTGAATCAAGGTCCTTGTGAGTGAAAGAGAAAGGGAGTAATCAGGAGCTAAGGAGATTTCAGTCGGCGTTGCAGGAGGTACGGCACGCTGCCCAAAGGGACCCTGGGTACCTGCTGGGCAGACCCTGACAGGACACTGCTGCTACACCGTGATGGGGACACGCACCTCACAAATGGGTAATGGTTTCCACCGGTCCAATTCATCATAGGAGAATGAATTAATGTTGTTTTACCTACTACATTTGGAATTTAGATAGGTAAGTGAATGACATACCCAACACGCTTCCAGCAAACACCAACTCAAATGCATTTTCTTGTAGAGTTCCCAACAGAAGAACACTGCTTCTATAATTAACCCAGACAGTTTATCCTGTATAAAGCTGTACACAGCAGACATTCTTTGCAGGAAGCACTGCCTACTGTTTTACTATAATTCTTCATTACAAAAATCAGACCGCACAATTTCCACGTGTAGACACCGTGGCACAAATCTCACCCAAAACAGGGGCAATGCAACCAAATACTTCTGACTTCTGTTCGAGGACAGGTGTGAGATGCTGAAAACAGAATTCCCATCGTGGATCGGACAGTCTCCGAGAGAGAAGCCGAGTTCCTTACTGTGATGTGAAATATGAAGGAAACACAAGATCCCCCGCTGACACCGCTGCGGTACAGGGTAGCTCTCACATACACATGGCTTATTCACGTTTTTTCAGGACACAGGGGAAAAAAAAAAAAAAGAAAAAGCAGCTATCAGTGAATTCACCCATTGAAAGTGTCATAGTATCCAGTTTTCCAAACCCTCTCCCTGAAATACGAGCCTAAGTGTCATTTAGAAGTGACACAGAGACTAAAGTCTCATTTGGTCCTTAACTCCAACTAAAAGCAGACGTGGTCTCCACCTGGCAAAGGCATTTGTGAGCAGTGGGCCGCGACAGTGCCTGGCACCGGCTACACAGAAAGCATTTAACCACACATGGAGAAGAGCTAACACTACTTGCCTTGATTTTTAATACTGCAAAGTCTACACTGTGACTCTGCCAAGCTGCCTGTTGTCACCACTTGACCAGTGACAACCCAGGAGAGCCCTGCCCTAGAGGAGCAGCAGGGCTTTCCTCCAACAAGGCAGTCTCTCCTGGAAGGCTCATGCAGGAAAACACAAACAAAAAGCCCCACAAATAATAGTGGAGATGCAATTTTTTCTGCATTTCTAAGCAGTATTTCTTGCATGCTTCAGTTTGCCTCTTCTCAGAGTGTACCTGCATTAGAGGTAGCATACACATTACAGACAGGTTTATTTCCTTTTCTGTCTTAGGAGTTTTAATTAATACACAGGCATACTTTCATGTGATACCTGCCTCACTTGAAGCAACCAGCTACTCTTTATCATCAGTGGCAGCATTGGTGAGTCCATCACATTATGCATAGTTCTAAACATGACCCCTGCCTCGTCAGAAAGCCACACGGCTCCGCAGAGGACTAAGCAATTGTATTGCTTCCTACAACCCTGCATTCAGCGCTAGAGACAGAGCAACTCCCGCGACTATCTTCCCCATAACAAAACGTAGGAAAACGCTGCTGTGGTAAGGATGGGCAAGATCATGCCTCTGAGATTGTTCCCTGTATTTATCGTGGACTTGTTGCCCTGGATGCATTTGCCCTCCTCCCAGCAATTTTCTAGTAACAGCCTTTCCTGTAATTGTTTCTTTCTCTTTCAGATACATTCAGTTTATCTTTAGACTTCAGTGCAGGAGTATTGGTTTTCCCAATACCACCTTCTTTCTCAACAGTTCCCTGCTTTGTAGCTCCAACAGAATCAGACCAAATGCCGTTTGTGCCTTTGGAAAGAAAAAAAAAAAATATATTAAAACCACCCCTCCCATTATGCTCAAAAATCTTGCTGCTCTCCTGTGGCTTTCTGTAGGTGCCTTTGGCAGTTGGGATCTTCTTGCAACGTTTTTCCTTGCAAGTACCATTTCCACAGCCTTTTGGTATGCGACAGCAGGCACTTCTGAACTGCTTCACTACACAAGCCACAGATTTGTCTGTCACAAACAGTGTCAGTTATCACAGCATCAAATTTGCTGTGTGCAGCAGGTCTCTTTAAGACTGCCACGAATTGAAATTTGTTTTCCTACCTCTTCTCAATGCCTGATGGAACAGGTATCTCAGCAATCAGCAGTGGCTTTGGGGCAAAGTGTGACTGACACATCTGTATCAGCTATCCTGTTAATTTTATTCCCAGCCTGCTTCATTACATTAAACCTCCAGATGCTCAACATATTTCCTCCTTTCCAAGCAGAATCATAGAATGGTTTGGGTTGGAAGGGACCTTAAAAATCACCTAGTTCCAACCCCTCTGCCCTGGGCAGGGACACCTCCCACCAGACCAAGTTACTCAAAGCCCCATCCAGCCTGGCCTTGAAACCCCTCCAGGGATGGGGCAGCCACAGCTTCTCTGGGCAACCTGGGCCAGGGTCTCACCACCCTCGCAGCAAAGAACTTCTTCCTAATACCTCATCTAAATCTGCCTCTTCCAGTTTAAAACCATTACTCCTCATTCTATCACTCCACTCTCTGCCTACAGCCAAGAGTCCCTCCTCATCTTTCCTGTAGCCCCCTTTAGGTACTGGAAGGGGCTCTAAGGTCTCCCTGGAGCCTTCTCTTCTCTGGGCTGAAGAGATGGTAAAACCATGCTTTCAGCTCCAGAAGTTTAGCTACAGCTGCTCCACCAATTAGACTGGCTTCACCTCACAGGTTCTCCTATAACCAGGAGATTGCCTCTTTCTTTGTGAGTATTAGCATCACACAAACAGACAAAGCAATCCTAAGCAAAATTCAGACCAAACAAGGTATTGCTGCCAATTTCAATAGGACCACGTGTCCTGTGCCAAGGTGCTGGTCAGGCACAAGCTCTTGCTTTCTGTTATTATCTGCGAAGGGGGGGATTTTTGTGGCTCCTGACACGGTTTCAAGAGTTATAATATGACAACCACTGACAGCCCAGGTCTGCACAAAGCTGGGCAGAATGCTAGTATAGAAACATGCTCTGCTCTCCTTGGAAATCACCAATTTCTGCTCCAGTGAACAAGCCTTTGTAAGGACTTTGGGAGCACCCATCCTTTGCCCTGTCAATGGCCACATTGCCATCCTGTGCATTGCCCGAGGGCTTCCTGTGACTTGCCTGGCAGTGAGACAGCTTGCCACCTCCAGTCCTTCTTCATCTGAGGCTGCACCCTCAGCAGGCTCCACATGCAGGCTCCTGCCCCAGCCCACACCAGGGGACCAGCACCTGCAGGACCACACATCAGAGCATTCACAGCTTCTCTGGGCCCAAAGGCCACATCCAAGTTTATGCAGGAGGAGGACGGAGCTGCACTAGAGCTGGGCACTATGTATTACAGACAGAATGAGGCTAGGATGACTAATGAGAGAAGCCAGCGCTGCAGAAGCTTTCCAGCACAGTGCCCTCACAGGTTTCTGTGCGAGATGGTAATACTTTGAACATTTATTGGTATAATACTGCACACTTAAATTTGCACAAACCCACGCTTCCGTGGCCCCACAGGCCAGTGGGCCTTGCTTGGAAAGATCTTTAAAAATGCACATCGCTAATGATAAACAACACGAGTTACCACTGTGAACTTCAGGGCAGTGCTCTGCTACTTCAGTACGTTTGTACCTAAACATGTTATTTCTCTGAATGATATCAGTGCTCCCTCTCCCATGTTTTGACAGGTAAGTAGACAAGGGGCACTGTGGCTTTAAGAAGGTCATTTCCACTGTCCTGCCGGTGTAATTAGCCTGCTAAAGAAAGGGCAGAGGCTGGAAATTGGATTGAGCAAACCAGGCTTTAGCCGCAGGATGAAGGCAGAGCCCCAGGATTGTTATGTTAATCACCTGAGCTCAGCAGTCCCTGCCCTTCAAACCAGTACAAACCCAGTACAAACCCAGGACCCCTCTCTGTAGAACTAACCCAGGCTCCAGCTGCCCTAGGACATCTCTCTCCACCTCCCAGGATGCAGGACAGACTCGGGGCCACTCATCACCAGGAGGGGATCCTCTGCCTGGCCACAGCCACAGCCTGTGGTCACACAGCTCCTCTGATCCAGAGAGCTGGGCCACAGCTGCCAGCGGGGCAAAGCCTAAATGGGGGTCATGGGTGACACTGAGAGCTGATGGGCCAGGGCTGCTTTACACCAGCTGAGGATCCAGCCCCGGCTGTGCTGAGTCAATAAGCATGTCTGAAAGCACAGATTGCTTACTGCTCTTTCACCGATGAAAAATAGCATTAAGAACAATAGGCCAGATTCGTATCCGGCATAATAATGGCTGCAGACAGTAGAGCTGCAGGCGGGTTTGGTTGGGTGTCAGCCCCTCTGCAGTGACAGCACAAGCTCCCCAGGTCCACGGGCAGCCAGCTCATGCTCAAGTCCAGTGTCTTCAGCACCAGAGCTACCTCAAATTAACCCCAGGGACAAGTCCTGGAGGTACAGCCCCCCAGGAGCGCAGCCACACTCTGCACCAGAGCTGTCACCTCCACCAGGCACAGTGTCACCTCCATCACCAGCTGGTGCGATGCCACCGAAACAAGAGGCGCTGCACAAACCAGTGGCAGTGGTGAGCTTGGCCCAAGGTGCCCTGTTTGCTGAAGGGACATGTTTGTGGCACAGCCAGCGAGAGCTGGCCACGAATCGCTCCCAGTCACAGCCGGCTGCCTGCTGCCTCCTGTTTTGTCCTCTCTGCCTCTCCCCGCCAGGGGAAACAAGGCTGGGGTTTACCTCACTGAGCTTTACTAGCTTGTGTCCCCTGGAAACGTGCCTTTTTGTACCCTCTCTGCTCAGAAACTTCGGGCTAGCAGCCTTTGCCACCGCCACCCACCTTCTTTTTAAGGCAGCGACCCAAGCTGGCCATTGTCCCTTCCTTGCTGCCCTTATTTTCTTAGGGCCAGCTCACGCCTCTCCCCCGCGTCGGGCCAGCTGGGGCTCCGCATTACCTCCCTTGTTCTTTGGTGCATTTTTTCACTGAGCCCCTGTGCTGCCGGGGAGGGGGAGGGAGAGGAGGAGGATGGGAGGGCAGCGTCTGGCCCCGCATCCAGCGCGCCGGATGGCATGGTTTTGGAGAGGCCTGGCTTAGTGAAGTTATTCAAGCCAACGGCAGCCTGGCAACCGGGCGGCCACAATGGGAGCGCAGGAGGAGGAATGTTTCCACATGCCTGATCAATGGGAGCAAGGGAGACAGCAAAGCAAACAGAAGCTGGGAAAGAGACACAAAGAGAAAGCAGCCTTTTCTCTGCTCAGTTCCTTTCATTTGTCACAGCTCTTTGTGCAGCTGATGACAACGGAGGCCCTTCGGAGGCTAGTTTTAGGGAGTTTGGTTTTTCTAATTAAATAAAATGCCGTGTCCTTTTTCTTCACTTGTCACCCTCCCGCTCGCCAAAAAAACCCCCTAAGAGCAGCCCCATCTGTGCTCAAGCCTCCCGCTCCACACTTCTCCCGGCAGCCCCAAGCACCTCTTTCTTCCTGGGAAGGTAGAAAAAGGCACAACCACCCCCTCGCTTGCTCAGAAGCAGCTCCCAGGCTGGACACGGTGCCCTGCCCGGGGGGCCAGCAGCGCTGAGCAGCACATGCCACCCGCACCACCCCCCCCCGGCTGCTCATTATGGGAATAAAGAGCCCAGCGAAGGACGACTTCTCTGGAGGTGGCGTGCTCCCCGGCAGCAGCTGCTGACGAGACTAACGGGCAACTTTCTATGGGAACCAGGCAGCATTCAAAATAGGGTTAGAGTAGAGTTGCCTTGGAAACTTGGACCATTTCTGCTGAGGGGCTATGATTTCCCTCAGTAGGTCCCTGACAGGAGTTACCTGGGAGCCGACTGTGGGACAGAAACTCCTACAATCTACAAATAAGCTCCCCGGAGTGGGGATGGAGGTGAAGGAGGGGTTTCTGGAGAGAAGTACCAGCTTCTGGTGCTGGGCTGCACGGTGACAAACAGCGGCTGAATCCAGCCCTGTTGCGTAACCGGTGGTGGGAGCCCAAAGTTGTTTCCTTAATTACTATGCGAGAGTTCACACTAACAGGCCTCCTCTGTGCAGGAGTTTATAGCAAAGGCCCTCCCTCGCTTTAAGGCAACACCAAGCAAACCAACAGGAGAGAAAGTTTGGGGATAAGTTTTCCTGCATTGAGGCACCAGCAGACACTATTCTGTGTCTTTTTTTAAAAAGAAAGAAAAACAAACAAAAAGAGTCTACCTGGATGTATATAGCCCTGAAGAACAGAAAAACCTGGCTGCTGAAGAGTAGGAGACAAGACACCTGCCTCCTCCACACCTCCACCAAAATGCAGGCCTCTCCTCCTGTGACCAACTCCATCCCCGAGTGGCCGGGGCTGCAGCTCAGCTCCAGCTCCCTGGGCATCATATGTACAGGAAAAGAATTAGTAATTCAACCTGTCCCTTAAGGGGTGGGAACTTTAGTTATGTAGATGCCAACATTTAGGTTCTCATCAGCCTTTTGCTCACAGTTAGATTCAGGATGCAACCAAACTGCACAAGGGAGCTCCAACAAGAGTTGAGTGAACAGCAGCATGATCTCTAGGAAACAGAACGGAACTCGGTCCTGATCCGGGATGTAGCACTGGCTCAGCAGCACAGGAAAATTCCTGCCCACTTCTAACAGCCAAAGACACAAATGGCTAAATACAGGCTTCTCAGTTCCCATGGCCAGATGTCCAGAGGTGAAGGTTTACTGGCTGTCAGGATCTGGCTGACAGCAGGTTCTTCTGCCAATACCTGTTTCTACTCCAAGGATTGCTGCCAAACCCCGGGATAAACCTCTTGGCTCCTCAGTAGCCCTGCTTCTCAGTCAAGCAGTGGGGCTAATATTGGACCAGACATCTTGGCAGTCAGGCTCTGAAGTGATAAGGACACGTAGTTTTACCAGCTCCTGATGTTGACGTCACCCCATCTGACGAGCATTTCACACCCTGCATCTCCACCCAGCCCTCTCCTTTGAGGGTTCAGACACACCCGTGTTGCCTGGTCAGGTTAAAAAGGATCCCACGAGCCATTTTACATGAAAACTGAATTCCAGCAGCACAGGGGCTTCCTCTGCTTCATTCTGGAGGCATCAAGGGGGTGACACACTGCCTCAGTTCCACTGTTTCCCCCACTTCCCAACAGAATCACGTGTGGCGTTTTCCCAGATAATAATGTTTGCAAGATGTTTATTTAACCATGTAAGTGCCTCTAAATAATAATAATTATTATTAATGATAACAAATTACTAAAGAATAAGATTCTACCCTGCCCCAAGTCTCCTTAACACCAAGTTGTTTGCTACCATGTAATCAGCAAACTTGCTTTTGGGAAGCGTCTCTATTTCCATATCGAGTATATCACTGCCATCCCACAGTCCTACCTGGCTCCTCCGCTGCCCCCAGACATTGCTAAGTGCCAGTCTGCAGCTGAATGATGATCAGGAACCTCCCCTCCCCGACTTCAGAGTGAAAACTCACTCCACAGGCATTACCCACTGCTTCAGAATTATTTCAGCACTCTTGAGCCTTCTTGTAAGGAAGGAGAAATCCACCTTCACTCCCGCTCAAAGGATTGCTTTCATTAGGGCCTCTACAGATTTGCGATGGCAAGTATTTGACCTGCTTCAAAAATATGCATGAGACTCTCACATGCATTCAGTAAGGGCAGACAAGCAAAATCCTCAGCTCATGTTCTCCTGGGGTCTCAGGGTGCTGATGGCAATATACATCCTAATTACAATATATACTGTATTGAGAATGAGACCTTGTCAGCTCTGGCAACACTTTCTTTGAGTCAAAGAAACAATCTGGAAGTGATTGTGATTATTTCTCAGTGGATCAGAAAAAAGTCTAACTACATATATTTTTAAGTAGCTACCCTTTTACCTGGCTTCAGTGAGAAGCTTCCAAGGCAGGATATGGGGAACATTTGAACTGTACAAGACTTCTGGAGCTCAGGTTGCATAGAACAGCAATGTGTGCTGCTCCTATATAACAGGGGGGGGGGGGGAAAGTCTCAGGTAAAAAACCTGCCAAAACAGCACATTACAGTATTCACTGAGCTCCAAAAGAAAAAGATTGCTCTTCTTTACAAACAGTGCCTTAGAAGTGTCACAGCATAACATGCATGGGACAGAACAAGCAGGAAAAGCAGCGTTCACTCACCACAAGCAAGCACTACAGAATGCTAACCAGTTACTACAGACTTCAGAAACGTTGCAAAGGAGCACAAAATGCAACCCAAGTGGTCCTTTATGAGAAAGAAAAAGCAAAGCGTACTCCTTTTTAACACAATCACTGCAAGGCAAAGCAGTTCTCACATAGCTAGTGCTCTTCTTTCACTCTTGCACCTGCTGTGAAGACACTGTCCTGATAAGTAGCAGCACTCTATAGCTCCCCGGTCTGCCTCTCTCAACAAGACCCTTCTGTGCTGCCTATGGATTCATCTCAAGATAACATTCTTTGGTAGAAGGACAACCTGCTGATGGACACATGCAATTAGTAGCCCGCTGACAGCCACCCTTTCAGCCTCTCTGTGGCCCCTTTTACTCAGGTAAAGCTGGCACGGTGATCCAGCCACCCATCCTTTGTTACAGCTTTATAAAGTGGAGGAAATAATTCAAAAAGTCTTAAAGGCAACCTCAGGGCGGGGAGAGAAAACGTGATACATATTTCATAACTGAGGAAGAAGCAGGGTTTTGTCACTGTTTAAATGGCTCCCACTACTGAATCAGTAAGTACTTGAGCTTTTTATGATTCTCCTTAGCACAGGTAATACCACAACAAGGCAAAGAGCTACCACCTGCAAATATATCAACAAGTAAATCTCAGAGGGGAGAAGGGGTGGGGTGGTTGGAAAGAGAGGAACTACTGCACTACTCCCAACTGAAAGGGGAACACTTCCTCTAATACCCTTCCTTGCAGTCTCCGGACGAGACCCCGACGCAGGCAGCACACAGGAGGCAACTGGGATGGTGGTACTGCCCCCCTCGACCTGCTGGGGTCCTGCAAGGTATGAAGTGCACACCGTAACCAGCGACCAGATCTCCAAGCCGCCTAATTACGTGACCTTGCCACAAGGGTCAAAGCCCAGGGTGGGAGGAGAGGAAATCCTTTCAGGCGTATCACGTCAGAGCTTCTTGAGATCCTTCCCACTTACTCATGTCTCAGTCCCACTGGTACACGTGGGCCACAGCCTTGTATATACTTTTTTCCTGAACAAAACCAGAAGCAAAGTGATCCCAACTCATTTGGGTATGGATCAAGCAAAACAACTTCACGTGCTTACAGGACAGACTACAAATACTTCTTGTAACAGTCTCTTCCACCCACAGCCACGGATCTCTGGTGAAAAACCAGAGAAACCTATCCCCTTGGGTACAGTCTGTTCATGGCACAGCACACGTGGGGACCAGAGGCAAAGCCCAGGGCAGATCCAACCCCATTTTCTTCACCGTTTGAGACCCTGACCTTAACCGTCCACTTGGCAGAGGATGTATATGGTGTTCAGAGATTGCTCCCCCCAGCGTTCAGGCTTTTCCCTTTCCTCACAGACAGGTTACACAAAACCCAGCCCAAACTTACCACAGGTAGTATGTAATTGTGAAAAAAATAGCCATCCTTTCTATAAAAAACCACCAGTCTCCCCTTAGCCTGCCACAACCTGCACAAACATTCCTACAAAACCAGGGAAAGTAGCTTTTAACCTTTTCAGTTTGCAGACCCTTAAAGGTTTCTCGCTATAAATACGCATTTACCTATAGTGAACTTCAACCTACCGAAAATACACCACATTTCTCTTGTCAAAGCACGCAGTAAGAACCCTTACAAGCTAGATAAGCTAAAGTTAAGTTGGGTCAACCAGGATATCAATAAAAAAATTACAATTCATTGTCTTTACCTAGGGAAGAAATGTTCCTTTGCTCCAGTGAAAAAGCTGTGACTTCCTGAGAGCTCAGACTCTCCAATTTCTGCAGCCCATCCCTCATTTTGCAGTGAGCAGCCAGCCTGTGAAGGGAGAAATATCTCCTGGGTTGCTATCTGACTTAGTGTGGGGGAACCAAAGAGCAGACATGTGAGTGCTACCCATAACCTCTACTGGAATTAAAAAGTCCAATTAAAAAGCCATTCATACAAAGCCATCAGCAACCTCCTGTACCCTGCCAAGGTTTACGACCAGGCACAGAAGTGCCCTCTTGATGGATCTGCAAGTTCCCTTTCAGAATGGCTGTGACAGCTGATCTCTGTTACACCACTTAGCACCTGATGAGAAGCAACTGGGAAGGGGATGCTTACAGGTGGCCAGAGAGATGCGCTTCCCAGCACTGGGGGCCTGTCAGTGGCAGATCCTGCACAGATCTAAGGGAAAGTGGATTTCATCATCCTGAAATTCTGCCACTACAGCAGGTCAGCCCTCTTCTGCATCGTCACTCTGTCCTGCTGGTTATAGACAGTTGGCTCTAACTCCAGGAGCCACAAAAGCTACTGTCTCATTTCCTCTGTCATCTGCATTGTCTGAGCACTAAAAGCCATATGAATCCACAGAGTTAAATCCACCCACTGCTGCACTTCCAGAAGTGTATGCATCCTTCCATCATATTAAAACTGCCACACTAATGGTGCCCAGCAGCATGTCCCCCAATCTGCCTGTTGGCCATTACAGCTCTTAGTGATTCTCTGTCATGCTAGAAGAGTTTGTCAGTTTGTCTCACACCCAGTTCTGGGGATACCGGTGTATCCAAAAAGCATCTCACAACACTCATCATAGAAACGACCACAGGGCTGAGCACCGAAACTGGCCATGGATGTCTGCCCACAGCTCCAAGAAGCTAATTTGAACCAGGCTGAGCTGTATGGACTCAGTAATTAACAAAGAATGTATCCGAAACCAGTATATTAAGGGGTGAGAATGCATTTCAGGCTTAGAGAATTAAACCATTGTAATCAGAGAAGAAAAAAAAAATCAGAAGTAAAATCCTTGCATAGACCTTGACTATTCCCTTAGCAGGACAAACTTGATGACTAGTTGTTGTTTACAACGATAAGGTCAGAGGAAAGGCCATTTCCTCTCAACAATTGTCAGAAGGGATTAAAACCTGCATTCAGGCTCGCTTTGAACTAGCAGGTACTCCATTCCCCGATGGTATCAGGATCCATTCAGCGAGGTCTCAAGCAGCCTCCGGGGCATGTCTCCATAATGCCCCTATTGTGGAAATATGCAGGACTGCTTCCTGCATTCACTCTATCTTTATGAAGCTTCACCCTTGTGGTCTGATACCCAGGTCAGGAAGCAATCCTGCAATCACTGTTTAATTAGTCATTTCCCAAGTCTGCCTCAGTTGAGAGTTGCTGCTGCTTGTCAGCTTCCAAGGAGGAGGGAGGTTGGGAATCAGAAACATCACTACCAGACCGAGAAAGAGAAGCTGCTCACGGGGTTAGAGGTGTGTTTGTACCAGCTCAACATGCCGCAGTCTCCATTTCCACATTTCTTTTTTTTTTTCCTAAGTAGAAGGAAAGATTTGGGCAGATGAAGGGTCCATTGCACCTTCTGCAAGTCAAGACAAAAGCTGATTTATAACAAAAGCAGGTTTATTTTTGTTGATTTGTTGCTGCAGGCTGGGCTTTGGTTGGCTTGAGTTTTGGGTTTTTGTTTTTGTTTTGTTTTGGTTGTTTCTTTTTTTTTTTTTTCCTTGAGAAATAGCGTCTTTGATACAAAGCACATACTTCAAGAGAGGTCTGTTCCAGGAATTCCAGTTGCATACTTTCCTTTGTGGAAGTCAGGACTGAGCCTGAGAGGTTGGATACATGCAGCTTCGGCTTTTCCCAATGAGCTCACTGGAAGAAGTACTTCTTACCATACAGGCAACTAATTTGAAAAGAATGGGAGTTACGTAGTATTAAAATACTTGTCTAGATAATGAGTGTTTGTGCATGGAGGAATGCTAAAGGAAAAATATGTTTGTTGAAACCCAACTGTTTTGAAAAACATGGTGATTTTTCTGTTCCAAAAAATAAATGAGGTATTTCAGTAATGTCAAAAAGGTCTATTTTGGCATTTTCAGTGACTGGACATTGTTGAGAAAATATTTTCAAAACAAAAAAAATATAAAATTGTATAAAAAGTTACATAAACTTATATAAAACAACTTTTCTCAGTTTAAAGACACTGAAATTAGAGGAACCACTGTAATCCAAACAAAACAATGCTTTCAGAGTTTGTCTGTAAGAAAGTTTAAATTAAAAAGAATGGAATGAAAAAGGTTTTGAAATCTCAACATTTTCCAGTAAAATGAGAACTTCTGTCTTTCTCTAGTTCCAGTTTCCTTTGCTATAATGAAATAATTGGAGAAGTGGTGTATGCGATAATTTCCTTGTGACAGTGGGACAACCCTGCTGATAATAAATGTGTGTGGAGCAGAAAAAAAAAATCAGAAGAAGAACCCCCGTAACAGATCAGTAATCCCACTGAGAAATTTGCATAAATGTCAAGAAACAATACTGGAATTCACAGACCACTAAGATGAGGGAAACTGACTCCTGTGAGGAGTATAAATGATGAGGGAGTTATAACACGAATTATTGTATCTATCACATGAGAAGTTCCTGCTCTCTCCCTGGATCTAGTGTGTAACTTCTTACAACTTTGTTCAAATCACATCTTGTAACACGTACTGGGCCAATGCACATTCCTTCCAGCAGTTCGGAATGCAGGCTACAAAAAAAAAAATTGTGTAAGTGTATCCTCAGAAGGGTTTTTTCGTCCCTTTTTCTCCCACTAAGGTTATACTGACCCTGACAACAGCCAAATCCAGAAAACACGGGGATGAAGTAACGTCAGATGATCATCCTTTCTCTTCAGCCACTCCTTTGCCACTCAAGGAGACAAGTGGCATTTTCTCCATGCTCCTTCTCGTCTGATTTCCTGACAGTTCCCCTTCTGCAGCAACGTTTCTGGGATTACCCTCTGCAGTCTTCTGTTTTGTCATCTTCCTCTTAAGCTGAGGTTTCCTGCAAAGCACCAAAACGCAGTAAGAAAAACTATTTTTTAAGACCCACACTGATGAGAGAAGGATGCAAAGAGAGCTGTGAAGAGAGCTCAAGAACACCTGTGAGGTTATCATCTCCATCCCCTCACCTGGGGGAACAAAAGCTCAGCATCCAGCATTACCATAGCACCAATAGCCATCAATAAATTGCTCTGGTAAGAAAAGAACAGATGTGACAAAGATTGTTCCAGGGTCTGTAGCAGACCACAGCCAAAGCAGAAGAGTCTAAATGCGCTGGGCCGGGATGGCAAGGGAAGTCACAACTGGGTTCCATCTAGGGGGAATTATTCTTACACTCAATTCATCAATTTATGGGCAAGCCATTCCACAGGCAACATTGACTTGATTAAACAGAGCCATAATGAGAGCGAGTGTAGGGAAGCATCCAGCCAAGTATGCAAACTAGCCTTCTCAGCCTAGAATAAAAGCTTCCTAACCAATAATTTCATGCTTTTATCTATACGATCATTAATACAGATACCAAACAATGCCAGCTCGACGTGGTGTCAAAGGCTCTGACAACCTCTAATTGATAATAAATAATTCAATTTCTGTCCCAATCCAAAACTGCTGAATCTTGGGACATGTTCCAAATAAATGATTAAAAAGAACTTTGAATGTAATTATATCGAACACAATTGGGGATATTGCCCAGATGAAATTTACAGCAACTATTCAGAGCTACAAAATTTCAATGACACTGGCAACTCTTTATGCCTACTAGAAAACGAAATGTTCTTTACTCAGGCGATGGCACAGACTGCATTTTTTGACGGCAGCTGTAAGCCAGCAACTCACCCTGGCCAACCCTGCTTCCCACAGAGGTGCAGCGTTTCCCAAAAGCACTCAAGAAAATTTAGGAACAGGCTTTTGCACAGCCACATCTTTATTGTTCTGTACATGCAGAACAGGGTCTTCTTTCTGATACAGGCAATTCTTCCCCTTCCCTAAAACTGCTTACATTACAATTAACAAAAGTTTCTTAAGAAATTAACACCCGTAGTTCCTGGAATGAAACTAGGGTGATGCATTTCAGCAAGGAAAGCGATTATCAGCGTTATCCAGAAGTGATAAATGCAGCATCTCAGAGACACACTGTTCCCAGTAATTCCCAAACTCCAAAGCCAGAAGGAACTCTGAACGCATGTTAGTGAAAATACAGGACACATATTTGCAAGAGCATCCTTATACAAGATTTGACTCCTATTTTTCTCTCCTGATGAAAAATTGGTGAGGTTGATACTATTTTAATGTAAATCCAGGATAAGGGAATAGTGGGACCTCGGTACAAAAATATTGCAATGTCAGAAAAATCACTCTGGAAGTTGACAGGAGAACTGGATTGAGCTCAGTGACTGTCACATTTTCACCACTAGATTACAGTATAGAGTGTTTATTTACAAAGAAACTTAACAATCATTAATAGTTTGTAGTTAAACCATGAATCTATAGAAAATGTTTTCCACTTTGTTATGCAAAGTTCACTAAACAGGAGCTTCCACCAGTTCATTCAAAAATTCCACATGGCAGAGCCCTTTGTGGAAGAGAAGTGGCAGTAACAGAGGGTTCAAGTTAACATCCTGATTTCTGACTACATGCCTGCAGGTTGGAAAGGGCAAAGGATGCTAGAACAGCTGTATGCTTCACCTCTGGAAAACCAGGCAACACATCCCTGCTAGCAGCAATTCTGCTGAACAGAAGGGGCAGCACTGGAAGACTTTGTTCCATCTGTTGTGCTGAAAATAATTTCTCTGCTAAAACACCCATAAAAACAAAACAAGAAGAAAAAGCATTTCAGAGCTCCAAGAAGGGTCAGAAATGGGCTAAGATAGAAGTAGAAGTTCAGAAGATGTATTAATAAAATGTCATCACCTCTTTAATGTGTTTTGTCTTGTCAGCTGTAAACATCCACAGTTGCTCCATTTGGTACAGAAGATGGGAAACGGCTGAGCTTGTAGCACCAGCCGTACTCCAAGGGCTGGGTAGCTGCCTCCAGCCTTCCCAAACAGACACAGGGTGAGTGCTACTGAGGTGAACTCACTTTAATAGGTTGCTACTTACAGGCTGAGACTGATTTACAGGTGTTTGCCCTGAAATATGACCATCCATGTCATCACTGCTAATCCTCTCCCATCTCTGAAATCCTCCCACTTCAACAGACAGCTATTTTTGGAGAAGAAAACCACATACATACCAAAAAGCAACAGCTCCCTCTAAATCTCCTCCTACGGGAAGGGCAGCCTGACTGTCACACACCCGACAAGTTGTCTAGTGCAGTACAACACCAAACCCTCGGTTGCCTCTGTCACGGCAGGTGTCAGCCATCTGCATGTGACAGTAATAACAGGGATGTCACAGGGAGAGCACACACAGACCCCACATCCTCCTCCCTTGCAGCCCAGTAGAAAACCTCCTGTTGGCAATGCAAAACCCAGGAAGCATAGCTGGGCTGCGTCCTGGGGAGCAGTACTTTCCATCTTTATCTGCTGAAGATTTCTCTTTCGCTTGCTCTTTCAAGCTTGTGACCTCTTTTCTGCAACTGATCTTCCATCTGGCTTGCAACCCAGTTTTGGGTCCTGATATGCTGCTGGAGACCCAGCCTGATGGATCCGACGGCCACAGCAATGTGATGCTCTGTACCCAGTGAATCAGTTTCTATTCCCTGCACTTACTGCTCCAACACCGTGGTAATGATTTGCAGACAAACGTGAGAACAAAGTTCACAGTATAGGTAATCTAAACAAAAAAATTATCTTGGGATTGAAAGTAAACTTACAAAAGTAGATAACCTCTTTTCCTTAAGTAGTGTATCATATAGGTACTGAGTGCATTGCATTCATCTGTCTCTTAGCTTAGCTTAAAGACTGCTGAGTACAGCTTCTAGAATCTACCACTCCCAGCAAAATACAGCTTCTAGGAGCAAAAGGCGATGCCAAGTCTCAGATACGCAGCACAAGACCCAGTATTGTGTGCTCCATATCCACAGAACCCACGTTTTAGCTATTTTGAAGCATAGCATCCCTCTCACTCACGTTGGGATTTTCAGTGTGGCAGATATGTTGACTTGGCAGGTCACGGTGAGTTTCATACCTTTGCCCAGGCACACTGTGGGAGAGGTGTATTATCTTTAAACCACAACCCAGAGAACTGCTGCTAGATTGGTTGTTTCTTTGTTGGGGGGTGGGTGTTGGGGGCCCTTTCCCACCCACATGGCCCAACACATCTACCTGGTGGGAGACACACAAACCTACCACAGAGCCCAAACAATGATCCTGGCCATCAGGATCTCAGACAACTCAGTATATTCCATAACCTAGAGAATCAGACGCATAAGGACAGGTGTCCCATTTTTTAAACCCTGAAAAAAGCCCAGAAAGCTTCTAGAAATTTTCAGACTTTCCAAGCAGTCAAGCAAAAACCAAACACGAAGCCAAACTACACAAGTTACAGAGATAAAACTGGATGAAAGTCCACAGGGATTGTGAGCATCATATGCAAAACAGCAGAGAAAATTCATCTCTGCACTGCTGTAAATGAGACATGTTGGAGCTCACAATACTGCAGGAACAATCCTATCCAGGACTCCCCGCTTCCTTTCAGTGCTACAGAACCAATACCTCCAGTAAACGCTGACAGTGACTCGAAGTGCTGACGGTGCAGGGATCCCATTCCCTGCAGCACAGAGTACAAGGGACTCCTCACATGCTTCATGTTTCATCTCTACCTCTCCTATTCTTGGCCTTAAAAAACAACGATATTTTGAGGTATCTGGGTGCATGCCAACACACTGCAGCCCTCTGTTTCTGTGGATGCTACAACTCTCCAACAGCCTTCCTTGGGATAGACGGCTGCACGTCCCTGTTTTTACCCTGTTCAGTTTTCCCAATGGCTTCCTCTTTCTATCCCCTCCTGGCTTTTTCTGATACATCCTGCTTCTGTTGTTCCCCTGCTCCGTGTGCAGTGCTCTCTCTGTTCTTGCTTCTTTTTGCTCTAGCTCTGCACAGCAGTTGTTAGTTACTCAGAATCCCAATAATTTAGGTCAAAAAGCCCAGTGAATCTGATGTGGTTTGTTTCACATAAAAAGAGTGAAATTGAAAACCACCTTATTCTTCTCAACTGAAATGCTGCATCCCTATTAATTCAGGTGTATAAATAACACTCTCTAATGCTGCATCAAGGGCTCTGCTGTGTGATTAAACCTGCCTCCCTGACCTGTAATTAGAAACTTTGCCTCTGAAAGGCAGTTTGGAGAGAGAAAAGGAGAAAGGGAGAGAAGGAACCAGCTCTCAGACCCAACAATTTTGTTCTTAATAAATTATTCAGAGTTTTTGAAAGTTGAGCTGGATTTCCATCTGGTAGCATTAAAGACCCAAAGGGAAGAAGAATTGAAGGATTCTCACAGCAGAACACAACGGTACAGAGCATGGGGCTGGAAACAAGAAGCTGGACGAAATTCACTGTATCCTTTGCCTGTCCCTGTTCAGCTGCTGCTTTTGCACATCTGGATGTCTGACAGATCTCAGAGCAATGCTGAGTGACCCTCCACCAGGATCCCACTTAGTTGGAGTCTCACATATTTGGGATGTAACATTAGAAGACAACATCAAAAATGCAGTGAATGGTTTACAAACGTCAGCAGAACCAGACAACGCATGTGTCATGAGCACAGAAACAAGGCAGAGACCAGGTTCCATGGTCCCACACCAGTACCATATAACCATTTCAAGACAAGTAATTTAAGGATGAATTCATTAGTGATTAAACTGATCTTTCGCTCCAGGGGCAGTTAGACCATTGTACTATTAATGATGACAGCCACTGTTAGTTGCAACCCCAAGGGTACACCTGATGTTATAAGGTGAACTAGGAAGCGCAGAGACAGTAAAAGTCTCTTTCTCCTGCAGTAAGAATCAAAAAACCTACTTCAGCCAAGTGTCAATTCATTTTAACAAATATAAAAAAAAAAAATATCAAATAAAACATTCCAGCTTCTCCAATGATGTCAGTAATCTTTACTCTTTCCATAAATTGGGGATATAACAAGTTTTAGAGCACCAGCTAACACAAGAACTGGCCCCAAGATGAGAGGTCTCTGGCCTTGGATATTTGGCAGCTGTTTCCCAAGTTCTGCTTGATTTCAGATCAGAGAGATTTTGTGATGAACTCCTCCTCTGGTTACACCTATAATCTGTGTTAAGGGTGTGACTGACATCATAGTTTCAGTCTTTTATGTTTTCAGGCCCAAGTTTGCAAGGGCTCACACCAGGGGAGTCAAGAGTCTGATAATTTTCTGCGTAATTGTCTTTTTCTAGGAACTTCACAAGGTTGATCCAAGGTTTCAGGGAAGTCTTACAAACTGAGACACTGGGTTTAAGGGGACTTACACGAGAAAGGAAAAACCTAACATTTACATCCGAGGGACCCTTTGGTCAAAATACCAGACCTCACTGAATTCTCCAATGCTTTATAACTTCTGTGTTTTGGGGGGTTTGTTTTTGTTTGTTTGGGGTTTATATATATATATATATATATATATGCAACTTCAATACAAAGAACAGGTTAAAATCTACCAAAATACTAAATTGTCACCAGTGGAAATGTCTTCATTCCAGGCTGCCTAAGTTTGTAAATGTATGAGATGCAGAGGCATTGGAGACCACAACCCTGGTATGAGAGGGTGCAGGACTCCATGAAACAAAAGAGTCCTTCAAATTCAATAACAACAACTTTAAGTAATCTTTTGTGTTTGTAATGTGGTAGAGTCCAAGTTTATCGCAGAGCTGCCAGAACATAAATCTGATACAAACTACTTTGGATTAGATAGCGCTGCAGAAAGAGCTTTACCCGGGTATTGTGACAAGTTTTATGAACTTCTTAAAGGAACAGAACTTGGAAATACTAGCAGTGTTGTTAAGCTATTGCCTTGTGGGCTTGAACACTCAGCACTGAGAAGAAAAAAAAAAAAGCTAACAAATTCAGAAAATAGAGCAGTTCTTGAAACTTGTATTAAGACATGTTATTCGCTCAGAATTTTAAGTCAGTTGTAGTTAAAGCTGAACCCCATGAATCCAGCACACTCTACCTGCCTCAAATGCAAGTACATAAGCAAGAAGAGGTAAAAAGAACTAGAAATGCACCATACATCAGATTCCAGAGTCTACCTGCCTCTGCACAGTACTTTCACACCCAGGAACTGCCCAATAGCCCCTGAGATGCCCCACTTCGGCACCAGCACGGCAAGGAGCAGCCAGGCAGGCAGTCTCAGCTGCCTTGCAGGGACCAAGTTCACAGTTACCTGCTCGTCTGGCTTGGAGCTCTGTCCGGCCCTGGGCTCCACTCTAGCCTGCCAGAGTTACCAACCAGTTTCTCTGGTTTTCAGCAAGCCATACATCAGCCAGAACCAGCCCACATCGTTTGAAACAACCTCTCCCATTTACTGCCTTGGCCCCCTCACTCTCAGCATAGCTGCTCAGTGCAAGATGGCTGGCCTGCCCTCTATTTCTCATTTCTTGAGGGCAGTTTGTTATCTATAGCCATTCCTTTGAAGATTTTGCTCTCTCATACAGGGATTTACTCCATAAGCCACACTCCTCTGCACAAATGCCTCATTATGCCACCTTTCCACACCTCTCAGCTCCCCCTGCAATACCTAGGGCACATGTGTGCCCCCAAGCAGGCTGTGTATGCCTTGCTGTGATTCCAACATTTTCATCTTCAGGAATCCCTCATTTTCTCCTGCAACACCAACTCAATGTCCCATCTACCTCCCTTCCCTGAGTAAATGGGTCCTCTAACTGCCACTATGAGGCTTTGTGTGCACACCTACACTGTCTCTGCAGCATGGTACTCTCAACTCCCTCATGTCTGGGTTGCTGTATGTGGCCCATCCTTTTTCCTTCTCACTTTGGATCTTCATTCTCCTCCAGTTCCGCAGAGGTTGCATACAAGCCCTATATTATTATTTATCTGGTGACAGATCTTTCATGTGCTCACATGGTAACTTTTCTAGAGTGATAGGCAGAGATGAGATAAGATATTGGTATGCGAGTGCTATCGCCCAGCTGCTTCATCTGAAAATACAGTGGTATCTAAATTACTGCTCTCCCCTATTTTTCCCCAGTTTTATTTCCTATTTTTTTTAAAAAACAAATTAGTGGTATTCCCTCTCTCCCAGTAATAATAGGAACTCTCTGAAGTTTTTGCAGTTGATCAGATGGAGCATTTAGAAGGTGTCCTGTTCAATGAAGTCAGAGAGAAGCAATGTCCAGATGAGCATGCAGCCTGACAAGCTTAGCATTAAACATTACGAAAATCAAAGGGACCCTTTCATCATTCCAACCTTGAATTGAAGGAAACACAAGGAGATAACCTTCAGTTGGTACCTTGGAGTCTTGGGAAAAAGAGGGTTTATATGAGGTTTTCTTAGTGTCATCCCAAGTGACTCCAAATTTCAAATAAAAGGAAAGGTGGATCTGATGGTTTGCATTATCCTCATCCTCCAGACAGAAACACGGTACTACACTGAAAAATGACACTCAAAAAAAGGAGGAATTGTTTTGTATCTGTTATCCTCCACTGGTTCTGAAGAACACCTTCTCTGTTCCTCAGTACAAATATTTTCCTGGCTTTCAGAACGGAGAGAGGGTTCTAGGAATGAAACTGGGTTTCTGTGCATCAACGGAGTCAGAAGGTGCCATTTCTACATAGCGGCTTTACAAATATGATTAAAGCCTGAAGCACAATGCTGTGCTCCGTGGGACACATCTGACCCACACGCTGCCTTTTCAACTCTTTGCTTTTTCTAAATCATGTACATTATGAGTGAATAGGAAGAAAACGTGTAAACAAGAACAGAAAAGATTGTTGCGAGTTCATTAATTCTGATCACTTAATAAGCTGTAAATTGAAGTGCATGAATTCCATTCTCTTGAACACCAGGATAAATTTGAAGAATCTCTATTGACTTAATTTACACTGATATGCATTAGAATAGTTTTCTGGCACATTCAGAATCAAAATAATTATTACAGCAACATTCAAGACCAGAAGGTACCTAGTTCCCATGCAGATAACTGAGGGCCAGACTCACAAAAGTAGAGAATTTACAAATTAAAAAAAAATAATATAAATCTGAATACTTTTTTTAAAGGTAGTGCAGAGGCACAGCCATGGGGCCCAGGCGATTTAGGGCTGCAGGATCAGCCTTAAGAAGCAGGGTGATATTTTGCACCCAACTAATGAGAACACAGTGCTGTGCCAAAGAGTGGCCACTGTCCTCTGGACCCACTTCTTACAGAAGAAAAAGATGAGCTGTATACAAGGAGGCAGAACTATTTCAGTAACTTCATCAGGCCAATATTCAGAGGGGTAGTGATGCATGTCAGAGCTTCTTTGCTTACAGGTCCCCTTGGAGGTCACGAGGAATCCAGAAGGATATCTTTCCATGCAGATAAGCATTGTTTTGGAATTCTTTACTCTGTGGTTAGGATGCTGTTCATGAGATCTTTCACTAACTTTCTTGGAAGATGAAGCACTTGGCCCCTTCCAGGAACCAAAAAGAATCCCTAACATGTTCAGGAACACTAAGTTTCTGAAACAAAGAGAAAGACATCAGTGAGGGAGAAGGAAGCCAGGAAGTCTCCAAAAAACAAAAATCACTGGAGCTGGTCTGCTGCTATACCACAAAATTACCCTCTATCTTCTGCTGCTGGTGGTTTGTCTGCAAGGGAGTCCCAACAAAGTAGATCTAAAGGGATGCCCTTGAAAAATGCAGCTATGACTGTCCAAACACGCATCAGCGAAATGTCTAGAGGGCTCCTCCTGCCGGCTGTTTTCTTGGCAGTCTGAGCTCTTGCCAATACACCTGATTTTCACTTGATCTTTTCAGAAAGTTGGAAATGAAGAGAGACAATGGTAATGCCACCACTTTCTTATTTGTCACAGCAATAAACCAGCATGATCCCACAATGTCTCTCATGGCGGTGCCTATTTACTGTCTGACTTCTCAGACTGATGGAGATGCTGTGTCTAAAAGGCTCTGGTCAATGTCAGGAGCAGGGCAGTACAAGAGCTTGGGGAGCACATGGAGCAAAGGTGAGCTGGGCTGACAGCAAGGCAGGCAGGGATAGGACCTCAGTGTAAAGGGGCGCAGTGTCACAGTGACCAAGCAAGAAGAGCAGACCAGGCTCAGTGACAGTAACCACATTTGCCAGGAGCCCAGTGACTGTTGGACAAGCCCATAGAGATGAGCCAGGTCTGATGACAAGCCAGAAAGTCAAGTCAGCAAGTCAGGGTCGGGATCAGCAAGTCCACAGCCCAACACAAACACCCCTACAGCCTACCCCAGACAAGGGCTGAGGACAAGGGCAACTCTGTGCCGCTGCTCCCAAGGGAAGTGGGAGGCACCAGCAGGCTTCTCTCAATTCTTTGGCCCACAGCTCTTTTCACAGCACTCTGATGCCAGGTTACACTCAACCATACCAGGGCAGACCTTGAACACAGGCAGACAAACCTGTAAGACAGGGGAAAGAGGTTGCAGAATCAGCTGGTGCACCCAGGGCCCTGACAACACGCTGCCCAGCACAGACAGCAAAGAACATAAAAATTATTTGAAACACTGACAAAAGAACCTGGGTACAAGCATGCCACAAGGGTTGGCAGCGTGAAAGGTTGACAATCTGTACTTCAGGTGTTTCAGGGTCTGGTCAGGAATGACCTTTGCAGGGCACTGTATGTGTGCTTTTGTTTCGCCAGTCTGTTGGGAAGCGCTTCTTTCTAAGCCAGAGTAAATTTAAAACTGCCTCTAGCATGTAGTGACAAAGTCCCTCCAAGTTTTTTTATCTATAACTTAAAAGAGAAAAAAAATGTAGCCCAATCCTGGCTTCCCAATAAAAAAAAAAAAATCCATCCACATCACATACTCCTCTATGAATGTTTCAACTGCCCAGTGCTTTGGTCAAGCTGTATCCCAAAAGCAAAAAGCATATGAGACATACTGGTATCCCATTTCCTACCTCCTCACTGGTGACATTCGCCTTAACTCCACAATAACTAGATTTTGCAGGTGTGTGTGACAGTCCAGACTCCCAACCCTGCCTGCACAAGGGGGTAAAACATCCTGAGGCAAAAAAGCTCAAGCAGCAGGTGAGAACTACCTTCAAAAAAGGAGCTTTTCAAATCAACAGGGGAAAGACTAACCCTATGGAAAAGGGTGACCCTGATTATCTTATTGAGTTACAACAGGAAAAATCAAAGGCAGACACAGAGGAGAAGGGAAACAACGCAAGGTGAGCATCCCAATAATGTTCCAGCTGGACTGACACTGATACACTGCTTAGATAAATCTGCCCTGCAAAGGCTGCATGGCTACAGCAGAGAGCAATGGTCTACTGGAAAAAGAACAACTTTTATCAATAATAAAAAAAAATATAAATCTCCAGATTATGTGAGCTATTTTGGAAAAAAAAAAAAAGTCACATTTACAACAGAGACCCCTAATTTTGCTGAGATGGCCAGGGATATATTTTGTCTCCCCCTGTATAGAGTACTGAATGTACACAGGACTGTTACTAAATGTGGTTCTTCTGCCAAGCAATTGTATTCCCGTACTGTATATTTCCAGCGTGAAAACTCTAATGAAACATTTTAAACCAAAGCCGTTTCCTTGGAGCTGCCTCTGACCTTCTTTTCCTCCTCTCTCAGCCGAATCTCCCTGCCAGGATGAATTCAGACCTCATGTCTGCTCCTCCCACCAGGCTTTTGGATATGTGACAATATCCTAGTCACTGGGAGCTGTGCCTGCTGGTGTCCATTGTTTTGTGTCCAGTTTGGGAGAGGGTTTTTAAGGAAAAGCCCAGAATGAAATTTATGAAGAGTCCAGTGATTTACAGCAATGGGCAACCATGTACCTAGTTTCTGCACACATCTATCAGCAACTTGTGAGTCCCTCACAATTAATTCACAAGGCTCCAGCTTGGGAATGGTTCAAGGCTCAAGAAGAGGCTTTTGAAAGTTTTAAAAAAAAAAAATAAAATTGAAATGAGAGACCAATCTCCAAATACTACAGCCCTATGCATCAGCTAGAGCTGTGGTCAGATACTGGAGGAAGTGTAGGGAGTGCCCAGTGCCTGTTTTACTCCCAAGTCCTGACAGGCACAAGAAGGGGACACACGCTGACCAGAGGGGAGCTGCTGGCTGTGCTCTGTGGAATGCATCTGTTCCATCCGTTCAGCGATGGGCACAGTGTGGACATGCAGTCTGATCACAGCCGCTGCAGAGTCCCACCAAGCAACTACACTACAACACAGAGGTCCCCATGCAGTGAAAGACAACAATGTAGGGTCCAAGAAAGCTACTACTCGTAGTGGAAATGCTGTCTAAGGTGCATTGCCCAAGTGGAAGAGGAGTGGGTCTGTGGGGCAGGAGACACAGACCATCATCCAGGTACAGCAAAGTGCTGCTGATGCAAGGCCCTGGATAATCCAACAATGATGCTCGCAGTATGGTGTGGTACTAACAGAAGGAAAACAAGTTGTATGCCTTATTTGCAATCAGTCATAATCTGTGGGGACATTATATGCCTATATCCTGTAGTATCATCCACTTTCTATGATGTCAACTATACTGCCCGTCCTGTACAGTTTAGGTCTATGAACAAATATATACCTTGGTACAAAGTAAAGCCACTTTCTCTGTTACCATCTGCAATCACACTGCAAATAGGGTACAAAAACCTTTGCTGATATCTATCCAATTCCCACATCAAATCAGTATTTTACTTGACAAATGCTTTCATTTAAAGGCCAACTACCTGCTAGGAATTCACAACTAGGCTTGAGCCCTTTGTCTACAAACTCTTAACTTTTCTTCTTCTGCCCCTTGTCCCCCCTTCCATCACTGTTCTGCAATTTGCCGGCCTCCTTTATGTCTCAGTTATGTCTTCACAATGCGAGGCAGGCAGACCCATGTGCCCACAAACAGAAAAGCTCCTCCAGCTCACAATAACTCAGCAGGCTTCCCTGATTTTCAGAGACTGCATTACTGTGTGCCCATGTCTGCTGTCAAATTACTGCCTGGACGCTGGCTCCACGGCTAACCTCAGCCTTACCCCAAACATGAAACTGTCCCCGAGCCCTCAGAAACATTCATCTTCTCTTGCAGCCCTTCTTACAAAGAGGTGTAAACCTGGCTGGTGATTCTAGGAAATAAAGAACACATTTACCCCTCTGAAGACATAGTAGGAATTTATGTCCTCTTTCTGCAGCCTACTGAGGGTGGCTGTGCTCCCTATCACGCATTTAAAACGCATCAGAACAGATTTGAAAGGTGGACAGTCCTCCTGAGGTTTCTAAAGGAAAATTGAGATAAAAGCCATTAAAAAAAACCCCAATCCTTCACATGTAGCAAAAGTTGAAAAATAAAATCTAGACCTAAGTTCATTCTCCTCTTCAGTGAAAGTTCTGGCAGTATCAGGATGGTTCTAATTCTAGCTGCTCTGGCATCACAACAGTGAGGAAAAACTCTGATGAGCACAGTTACTCCAACCTTAGCTGCCTTCCCCTTAAAGCCCCCTACCCTGCCCCACTCTACCTGAGGCTGCGAAAGGACAGTAATAACAGGAAGCTGTTCCTGGAGTTCCAGCAAGGGAAACAGTAATTTCTATGTCCTGCCTTATTTTAAATACCTGTACATTGGAAAGATGGTGTGCACAGATCACACACAAACCTGTAACAGAGGCAGGACTTCCTCAAGTCGTAGATGTTCTTGACTGTAATTGTTATTGACTGTTGTCCGTTTTGACCTTCTCCTGGAGGTGTCTCCACCTCCCGTTACAATGTCACAGCAAGAGAAGTTCCCTGGTGGTCTGCAAGGAAGCAAAAGAGCAAGTGGCAAAACAGAACTGACACTGTTTATGTAACATAAATTAATTCTGAAATAACAATTCAGAGAAAGTAACATTGCTGCATAAAAAGTAGACAAAAAGTTGTTTCATTGACTAATAGCAACACTTTACAAAGAACCACACCCTACCCCAAATACTCAAAATGTTTTAGAAAAAGGAATACACTACTATTCTTCAGTGTTTTACACACACACAAAGTGAGGCATAAAGCTTTGTCAAAGTAACTGATAATTTGCTGCCAGAATGAAGGATAGAATCCAGGTTTTTTAATCCCTGTTACTCAGTTATGTGCACTGTTTTAAAGCAGCCCTTGGATTTACTCATTTTAGCATACATTGGGTAAAAAGGAGCACTAAAGCAGAAAGAAACATGTGTTCTACATCTTAAAGCAAGATTTTCCTCATGGAATGGCAATCAGGATACCCTGCAGCCTTAGGTTTTCTAGGCAGCCATAAAGCCTTCATCCTCTTGACTGTGGTGGTAGCCAGGATAACCCCCAATCCATACTCTGTGCCCAGTGCATGCTGCGGGAGGCAAAGATAACAAAGGCTGCGACAGAACTCCATCAGAAAAGTCCTTTTGGGCCCCATTTCCATCAGCTCATAAAAGGAACAGCCTGGACCCACATGCTGGGCTCTGCTAAGGCTGCTCCGGGCTTCGGCTCTTCATTTGCAATAGAAATGACCTATTCATTTCTCTCTGACCTTTGCAGGCACTTCAGGCTGCTGACCTCATCTGCCAGTGGCCCACACCTCTACTGTGAGCTTCCTCAAACAGGTGCTCCTGGACTAAAACCTCTGCCTTCCCAGGCAAGTTGAACTAACACAGCTTCGAGAATCCCCTACCAGGGCTCCTGGGGGTTTGTTCATGCACAAGTTGGGAACCTTCATCTCTCAAAGCATTTATTTCCTATCCAGAAAAGCAGAGGCCAGATGAAAGGGAGGGGCAGACGGGGGGATGTAATTTTAACTGAGTCAACTGAAGTTAAAAAAAAAAAAAAATACACTTGCTTGTGTGTCTGTGTGCACTGACAACACAGATCTCTTCCTGGCAACTGAGTGGCTTGTGATGGGGGTGTTCTTGATTCCACAGGTTTCCAGACTCACTTCTGTGTGGATGGATGAAAGGTGCCAATGATACTCCAGTAGGGAAACCCATGTGCTTCCATTGCATTCCAGGAAGAAGACACACCTCTTCAGACATGCTCATCATCCACATTTACCTTGGCATTCGCAGCCTTATTACCAGGAGTATCACATTCCATATTGACTTTTGTTCTTAACAGCCCCATGCTAGAGAGGAGATTATGCCATTCCACAACAAGGCACAGGGCAGTGAGTCCTTTATCAAAGGTCACAAAGGTATTTGGTGGCTAAACTGGGAATTCAGTGCTAGTTTTAAGGCCAAGTTCAGAGCCCTGCTGACTGGACTTAATCCCTATACAATACCATTTTTCTACTTTGCAAAGAAATGGGAGCTTTCAGGTACACCTGGAGGAACACTGAGGCCCTCAGATGGAGCTGCAGATATGCACAGCATAGACTAACATAATTTTTTTTCAATAGAAGTCGCACAAAAATAAACTAGGTCAGTTCTTGCACTGCTCTCCAAAGAACACCCAATTATCAGAATGAACATAACCATCTTTAATAAGTAAGCCAGTTTGGAAGCTGAACTGTTTGTTCCAAGTGCCACATAGGCATCAGCTCTTGCTACTGGCAGAGGAAGTCTGTGAATCAGAGCCCGAAGTCTGATGCAAGAGAAACTTGGGCGTCTCAAGCTGCTTTCCCCAGCAGAGAACAGCCCTATTAGTTTGAGAAAGTCCCCTGCCTGCTTTCTCTCTGAGTAATTAAGAGTGAAATCCTCCTCTCAGTGACCCCAATGCTCTCAGCCTAGGCTGATTTACACATGAAAGGAACCCTCTGAGGGGCTTTCTCCCTTTCACATTCACAACCAGGCAGGACCTATAAATAAAACCTTTCTGAAAACAGGAGCTTTCAAAAAGGTCTGTGTATGTGTGCAAAATGTATAGGAGAGAAAGGCAATGGATGTGTGCACTTGAGAATGCATGTGTGTTTGCATGCATGTGCAAAGAGCGGGTGAGAAGAACGTGCATTCATACGCCAGCCTGCATGCAAACAAGTGTACTCAGAAAAGCATCTGCGTGGATGCCTGAGTGTGCACAGGTAGTTGGGAGCACTTACAGGAGCGGGAGGACATGTCCAGGCTGGTTTCCAGCTAGCACGGTTCCAGAGGAGGTTCACCCAAGTCAGCTGAGTCACTCTATAGAGTTACACATGGAAAAAGAAAAAAGATTTAGACCCAATTGTGCATATGAGAGTATGCTTGTGATGCACTTTCCCTCTACAAAGCAGAACAAAACACTACTGTTTTATGTTTCTCTGGATATAATGTCAGCGGTAAGAGAGAATCAGGTCTTTCGGCATGTGCTCCTATGGCTTTGACAGAAAGTGAGATTTTTAAAAGGCTGCATCTTCTCAGCAGCCTGGGACAGAGACAAATGTTGCATTTTTCAGGGCTGACATTGTTCAAAAGCAGCTTTTAGTTTGTTTGAAAACAAAACCCCTCAAAGTTTGAAAAATAAACAATGGGCACAATGCCATGAAAGCGAAGGTCATCACAGAGACTATGACTGCTTTTGCAGTATTTTATGAACACAAAAATGCCTCTGTGCTCTCTCTCCCCTGCTGTCCCGCTCACCCATGTGTCTATGCAGTCAGGGTATTTCCCCTTCCATGAGGCCTAAGAAGCTTCCAGGAAACTGGCCATTAGCATGACCCTGCCCTAATACAAAACAGGTGACAGGGAGCTCAGAGCCAAGCCAGGACAGACTGCAGGGTTTCGTAAAGCAGGTACTAGTCCGTGAGTCCTTGCCCCAATATGAGAAGGCTTTTTAAGACCTGGCTACAACGTGATAATTTGAGAACTGCAAACTATTTCACTCCACTGAATCTTTTGCTTACTGAAACTGTGTTCATGGTCTGTGCTAATGCCAACAGCAGGGCTGTTCGTGTGCCAGCACCACCAGAGGCAGGAGGGTGCTGCACCATTCCGACTTCATCACTGCTCATCGCAGCTCTTAGATCTCTCCTCCACCCAATTCTTACACAAACATTTAGAAGAAGCAGGCAGGGAAAAGCACAAAGCAAGAGACATAAGGAGCACAAAGCCTCTCACACAAGTGCACAAAGCGCAAAACGTCTCTACTGCCAGTTACGAAAACACCACCAACTCTTCCCAGCTCCTTGCAGTAGGCAGGAGTGTGTGAGCAGGGATGCAGAGCTCCCCTCCTACTGAGCTTGCAGCTAAAGCCCTCCCCCAGTTCCCAGGGTCTTCAAATGAAGATTTGCATAGTACTTCCAGATCATTCCCGAGAGAAGGGACAATGGCACTCTCAGCGCCTTCCTCCCCCTCACCCCCTTCACTTACAAAGCTGATAAAGCCCTGGTGAAAAGGGGAACAAAGGATTTACAGATGGCAGAATATTGATTTCTGCAGTTCCAGGACTACAGGGAAGAGATGAAGAACCCCCGAGAAACTCTGTGAAGTTTGAGACACATGCGCTATCTCTGCAGCACGAACTCTGCGTTTGTTAAAGGAGTATCTGATGGAGGAAACATTGCTATTTGAGAGGGACGAGCAGCTCCCTGAAAACTTGAAAACGCAGAGAGATGGGATTACAATCTGAAATCCCAGTGAGTGCATTTGTTGTTCCCAAACCTCCTAAACGGAGAGGCGCTTCCAGTGAAAGCAGTTTGCCACCAGGCGGGCCAGTCAGGCATTGCTCTGAGAGCCTTCGGCCCCACAGGACGGTATAGAAGGCTTTTAAAAAACACATCTCATGGGTGATACATGCTGTTATCCATACCCTCTCTCCCCAGTAGCCAACACTGCAATCAGGAAAAATAAGAAAAATAAAAGTGAAAGCAGAGCCTTTGGAAAGCAGCCTTTGATTCTAAATTACAGTGAAACCTCCTTATCTCAAAACTCAGTAACTTCTAGGGCCATTACCTAAAGCTTCCTGCCTTGACAAGTGTTTCTGTGCTCAGTACATGCAAGTCCGAGCTTTCTTTTGCGCTACAAACATTCTTTCTCAGCTTCACACGTTAACTCCACCTCTACTGAGCACTAGCTCACTGCAATCGTTCATATTTTGCTAAAGAGAACAGTAATAGATCCAAAGTGTTCAAATCGGGTGCCGCACACCAATCACAGACATTTACTGGGCAGCCAAGTCAGAACCCAGGAGTTCTGGTCTGACATCTGCCTGTCCCACCACCACACTGAAAACAGCTTTCTCAAAGCGACTGCACTTGCTCAGTCACTTTGAAGAGTGCCTATCAGCCCTCTTTTTCTTTATTTATTTATTCATTCATTCCCAGGGCTAACTTCATGGCATTTCTAGAACTCATAAGGCTACCAGGTTGCTGGATCTTTTGGAAAAATATACATTGGAACTTACTCAAAATGTTCAACTTTTAAGGGTGACAAGCTAGTATTTAAATCAAGCTATAGGCTCTCAAATAGGTCAGGTTTGGAAAAGCTCATATTAAGTCCCTTCTGCAAGGCGATAGTGCACATCAGTGAGTGCCAGAGGGGGTTCCCACACCACAGGTCAGTAATCCAGACACCACTACTGAGCCAGTGGCAGAGCTGATTTTTCATTCCCTGATATTTTCCCTGCCCCTTGGTAAAAAACCAAATGCTGTCAGGATGACCGCAAACATCACAGCAGTAATAACCATTACGTATCTCATACAACTATATAAAAACATCCTTCACAATACTTTTAAAAGGTTTCTTCAAATACCTGCCTGTCTTATCTTAACAAGAAGTTTCTCACACGGAATCTTTTCTGTCTTCAGGCAGTCACTTCCAATTTTCACCTCATTTAAAGAAAAAAATAAATTAATCAGACCCACTAGACTCCTGATGCATCTCATATGGAGATTAACCACAGCTGCTGAAATGATAAAACCTAAGAAAGCCCCATTTTAAATCAGCGTAAATCAGACTATAATGCAACTGCCACCATATAGGACAGACCTGAATCCCATTTTCAGTTGCTCTCCACAAGCCCCTTTGGAGCTCCATGGGTGGAACAAGTTCTCTCAAGGCATGCCTTTTAACCTAGGGCAGCTGTGCTAAGAGTTGCCATTACTACACACTGCTCTGTGCAAGCATTTTTCTTCTCTGATAAGCATTTTCAAGACTGTCAGAGGAGTGAATGTGTCAGGGAAAACCAAGGAGGTATCAGGGAGAACACCTTGGCTGCTCCCACCTCCTGACAAACACTTGCACGTTGTCTCTTGAGGCAAAGCAGCAGCACAGCTCATAAATCCTTCTTATTTCAGAGAGTACCTTTCCTCATCCTAGACAGAGGTTTGCTTCTTGGTTTACTGATCCTTTTTTGTTTTCTCTCCTTTGTGAGCATTAGTGAACATTAGTGTCTGTTGCTTACTTACAGGATGTTTTGCTACAAACAAGAGTGGGTTTGTTTACATAGCTCCTGGTATAAAAACATTGTAATTTGCTTCAGGATACAGAACTTAATTTATGTTTCATCACTAAAATATTACACAAAATAATTCTTGCATCTTCTGTTCCTAAGTAATGTGCAAGTGCCTTCTTTAAAGTCTATTATTACATATCTCAATACTGAATCCAAAGGATGCAGGTGGAGAAAGGCAAAGTCTACCTGCAATGTGGGCAAGAACTTCATGACATAATGTTCCCAGCCTCACCCAGCAAAGCAGGTGTGCACGCACACGGGGAGCTGCAGTGGTTCCAAGTCTGCACTGCGTAAAATGCATCACATCAATGAAGACAGGAGGATGCTTCTGCCCATCAGGGTATAACTCTTCTATAGGGAGGCAAGACTGTTCTTAAAATGATTTGTTAAATATTATGAAAACAAATAGCTGGAAAAGATAATTGTGACTTCAAAAAAAAAAAAAAAAAAAAAAGAAGCTATCGTAAACATAAACAACCAAGCAATATTTTTATGCTGAGGTATGTTTCACAACAGCCTTCTGAGATCCCAGCCATGTCACCATTCCTCTACACTATACGGTAAATTTGGACACAAGCCCCACTCCAAGTGAAAAAGAGAAAACACACTCCCCAGCTGCAAACGTAGCCCCCTGCCACCTAACAACCCTGCTGTAACAGCAACTCCATACATGCTTTGGTCTTGCCAACAGAAAAGTTATCAGTTTCATGGGACCAAAGCAAAATTTAAGCCTGTGGTACCCCTGGCCAGAGCAGCCCTGTGTAACAATATCATCCCAAACCAGGAGAGAGCTCCTGCACTTTCCTTCAGCTCCTTTTCATCTTTCACAGATGCCTGCTTTGTATGGCAGACAAACCTCCTCCTGCTCCTTCTGTGGACAAACACACCTCATGAGGAGGAAAATACAATTCCTTCACCATCGCTTACTCACAGAGCAGACATTACCACCACCCCTTCCAAAAGCCCTGCTTCCACCCTCTGTTTCAGTCTCTACATCCACTATGGGAATCCTCTCCTTCTGCTGTGGGGTTTAAAGTGTTTGAAAATGCACTCTCCATCTACACAGCTTCTACCAAAAGTCAAACAACCAGCCATCAGGCTGCAGTAAATAATAATAATGAAATAGGATCTAGATCTTTGTAAATTATTTTTTTTTCTTGATATCTTGTGTTTATTCAAGTAAATTTATTCAAGTAATGTTATCATTTCAGCAGAGTCATTCCAGGAATTCACATAATTAAAAACTCATCAGTGGTTACCAAATTGCTTTTCATGAACAACAACCATCTTTTTACTCTCATGATCAAAACAGCTTTTACATCCCAGTGATGGGATTGGTCCCTAATGGGAAAGAATCAGATTAACAAATCTAACAGCCCTTCTCTATTGTTGCATAAACCAAACTCAAACACAGCTGTGCAATCACTTCACTGTTAGGAAATTCTAGGGAGGATAGCAGGGCCTTCTCTTAGGCCACCTATCCTGAACACAGGCCCTGGAACTCATCACAGGCAGCCACCCTGTGAGACATCTTTCTCTATACCCTAATTTTCTCTGCATCCAGTGGCATAGATTGGTACATTTCCTTCTGCTCCGGAGAACTCCCTGGTCAACTTGTCCCACCCAGCGTTGCCCTCCAACACCCAGTGGAAGCCAGGATCAGCCACCACCAACCACCAGAGCCACCCCACTGCAGGCCCCCTTCTCCCTACTGCCCTCTGGGCACCAGACTCCCTCACCCCGTCCTGCCTACCCCCGCCCCACTCAAGGCGGTACCATCCCACCGCCATTCAGTGCACCACCTGCCTCCACCCCGATTCTCACTCCTCAGCACCAAAATGGCGCTGCTCCCCACCCTCTTTAAGGAAGCCCCGCGACGTGACGTCACCAACGGGATCTCCCGCCCCACCTCCACCGCCGGCGCATGCGCAGCCGGGCGGCCTCAGCCCTCCGCCGCCTCTCAAGGTCAGGCCAGCCGCGGGTGCGGACTGCGCATGCTCGAGCGGCGGCGCGCGCAGCTGCTCTGTCCGTCCCCCTCCCAGCCCCAGCCCGCCTTGGGTTCCGGTTCCGGGTCGCGCCCGCGGACGCTGAGGGAAGGGATGGCGGCCCTCGGAAGGATCTCCCGGTTACTGCTCGGCGCCGCCGCCCCGCGCTCCCTGCCGGGGCGGAGCATGTCGGCCGCCGCACACGAGGGCGGCGGAGGTAACGGGGCTGTCGGGGAGAGGGTGCAGCTGGGGCTGGCCGGCGACGGGACGCTGCCCTTGACAGCCGCTGTCCTTAGCGGAGCGCTCGGCAGGCCCCGGCGGCGGAGCCTGGGCCAGGGGCCGTGAGCCCCGCAGTGAGGGGGCGCTCCTGTCGGTCTGTTACAAATGGGGAGGGAGCCCTATGCTCCAGTGTGGGTCGTTAATCCCTCGTTAATATACTGACTGTGCTTAACGTGCTCTTGGGTCACTAGCGCTAAAGGAAATGGATTATTGCTCTAATTGGCATAACGCTTCCCACTAGCCCGCCTCTGGAAGCTCCTGACCTTCGTGGTGGCTCTGCCCGGGGTTGGCGTTTGCATGCTGAACTGCTACTTGAAAGCACAGCACGAACATGAGAGGCCCGAGTTTGTTCCTTACGCTCACCTCCGGATCAGGACCAAGGTACGTTTGCCTGCTCTGCTTAAAGGCCTTTTTATTTTCCTTTTTTTTTAATTTTTTTCCTGGATTGCAGAGCTTCACAGAATCAGAATGGTTTGGATTGGAAGGGACCTTAAAGATCATTAAAGATCATCCAGTCCCACACCCTGCCCTGAACCCCTCCAGGGATGGGGCAGCCTCAGCCTCTTTAAGCAACCTGTTCCAGTGTCTCACCACCTTCACAGTAAAGAATTTCTTCCTGAGAGCTCATCTAAATTTGCCCTCTTTCTGTTTAAAACTCGTTCTATGGCTCCCCTCCCTGATCAAGAGTCCCTCCCCATCTCTCCTGGAGCCCCTTTACTGCTCTCCTTGGAGCCTTCTGTTCTCTAGGCTGAACACCCCAATTTTCCTAGCCTGTCCTCACAGCAGAGGGGCTCCAGCTCTCAGAGCATCTTTGTGGCCTCCTCTGCATCTTCATTTGATATTACTACAGCATCTCTTGCCTTATTGTCTACTACATGAAGTGCTGCATATGTAGCCATGATCTTAACTCATGGCTTTGTTTCTGAGGCAGCAAAAAAGTTTCTCACAGCTCAGATGAAGTGACTGTGGTGTTCTCAGGCCTTCTGCCCCCAAGTAGTCCTGCTGCTGTATTGCTGGAAAATGTTTCAGTCCAAGAGCTGCTGTACATACCTCAAAACTAATACATATCTAAAAGCTAAAAGAGGAGATCCCAAATTCACAGAACTGGGATCACATAGTGTAGCACAACTGATGTTTAAGCAAGAGCCAACATCTTGTCTAGAGATGGTGGCTTCCAGCTAAGGGAGAGTGTTATCCAGCTCTTACTTCATCAGCCCATCCAGCTGTGTGTTGCTTGAGTCTATTGCTACTGATTTCCTGTGCTGTACAGATCACTCCGCTCCCAATGGCTTATTTTCTTTCTTTCTTTCTTTCTTTCTTCCTTCAACAGCCTTTTCCCTGGGGTGACGGGAACAAAACTCTGTTCCACAACCCCCATGTTAATGCTCTCCCAACCGGTTATGAAGATGAAAACTAAGATGCTGACCACAGTCAGAACTTCGGCTCTTCCCATCTTGGACCAGAACGTTGTGTGGGAACCATCAGTTAGGGAACCATCATTTAAGAAATCTCCATTCCTTCTATGATGAATATGAATGGTGTGGCCTCTGTCTTTACTTGTGTAGAGGTCCTTTAAATAAACAACTCTGAACTCGAATTTAGGATCTGACTTTTTTTGGTTAATCTCGATCCTTAGAAGTTCTTTAGTCCAGTGTTTCCTTAAAACATTGAGGCTTCCCACAGGATACAGTTCAGGCGAAAAGGGGTTAGACTGCCTGAATGTTAATACCTGCTCCTATATCTGATAACGCTACCAAGAGGAACACATTCAGCATAGGTGATTATGCACTTTCGTATTCATGTCTGAATATGACACGAAAACTGATCACTGTAAACCCACAGCCAGATGAACCGGTATCAGGCTAATACTATAGATTAAAATACTGAAACACATTCTCTGTAATCAGCTATTGCAATATTTATTAACAATCATGAAGGCAATTTTTTCCTGGTTCCCTCCAGGAGAGGGACTGGCAGCAAAGCTGTTTAACTGAGCTCTGTGTGCCTTCACAATGTTAATGTTCAGCTCTCAAATTTTCTAGTGTATTAGTACATAACGTTGCTCACAACTCTGCTTTTCATAAAGCTGCACTCTGGTTGTACAAAGTCCATCATAAAAATCTTACAATGAAAACAAGTTTTGCTTCATTGCGTATGTCTGTATAATGCACACTGTGTCACACGGGAGCTTCTTTACCTAGAAGAGGTTAATTACCATCTATAGTGAACAACCCGTTCTGAAGCCCCGAGTCTATTCCCGGACAATGTTAATTTTGAAATTTTTCTTCTCTGCAAGTCAACCATTTCCCAATTCCATTTGTGACTTCTATGTTTATTTTTTTTCTGCATGGTAAGACAGACAGACCTATGTCTTGGCTGTCAATACCTGTTTTCCCAAAAGGAAAATGCAGCAGCTAACTTGGCATCATGCTCTGCGGGACACCCTTCCCAACATTTCAGTGCAATTTACTTCATCCACTTACTAATAAAATGATTGCAAAGACAAGCTTTTCTGTATTAAAAGCACAGAACAAGGCACTGGAGGGCACAGATGCTTTAAAGCTAACTGACAAAATCACGCTACTTTCATTCCTACATGAAGTTCATCAAAAAGCAAAGTGGTTGTATGTGTTATTCCTTAATAAAAAGCAAGGCACATACTTGACAGTCCCCAAAATGCTATTTTTGGTGCTCTTAGACCATTCCCTTAGCTTACTGTTTTCATTTATACCCGAGTGACCCAGCAGTTTAAGTGTCAGCAGCTTGGTTTTTAGGTGCTATGCTGAAGCCCTGTGCTGGCTGTCTCCCTGGCTGACCAGGGTTCCCTGATTGCCATGACTGACACACATTAAGGCTGTGTCCCACATTGCTCTCGCTGTCTGGGGTGGGTACTGAGGGGCTGTGGTGCAGACAAGCCAGATATTACATTTGAGAACTGTACCTTTTTTTTTTTTGAATAAAACTTCTAAATGATCGATCCTCTGGTAGCACTTCAAAGCAAAGAGCGAAGCTCACTGTAATTCTAGGGAAATTAGGAAGTTGACTTTGTTTTTCATCCCCAGGCCATAATATTTTTAACTCTTTCACCTATGTTGGTGTAATGAAAGGGGAGAGCTTTTCCCCATCCCTGTATGAGGATCAATGGACTTCTCCTCCCCTCACCACTGGACAGGATGGATCCAGATACCTCACATCTCCTCAAAACAACCTTTTTCTAGTTGCTGCAAACATTTCTGCAGTTTACAAGCCAGCACAAATAACTTGTATTTAATTTCCTAGGTGTAAAGTACACTCAGTTCAGGAGCAGCTTTGTGATCTGGTGAGATCACCAAGTGGCAGTTGGGGCTTCTGATGTTGTCAGCTGTCGAGTTTCCACTCGATGTTTCCCTCATTCTACATTTAACTACTACAGGTCAAAATCAGTGATCGTAACAGCGATCGTGGCCAGCCCGGTGCTTTGTTGTACCATGGAGAAGGATGGCCAGGGCTGCGCTGCAGTTTTACTGCAGGAACGCGTAACACTAAAGGAGAGAGAATTCCTAGTTCAGGGTTGTTTCAGTACCTCACAAAAAAAAGTGAAGGAGACACCCTTCTGCATTAAAAGTGTCCACTTCAGCTTCTATTGCAGGCCACCTCCGTCCCTCCTAGAGGTCACCATCAGATCCTACTGGACAGTTATCTACTTGAACAAAACATAACCTGGTTATATTTATTTTAGATAAGTTATTGCAGGTCCAATAGAGCACTTTTATACCATCTCTGTTGCTGATACAAAACAATGCTTTAGCCCCTCAGCATTCAGGATCAAACAAGTTCCTTCCACCAAAATTCAGCAGCATAGAGATAAGAGAAAGTAAATCAACCTTTTTCATACTCTTTTTAAACACTTTCAAGTGTTATATAAATAAGCAAGAGAAATTGGTAACAAAGCAGCTACTATCTCAGCCCACTCTTGTAAGTATTCTCCCATTATAGAGTACATTCACTAGGAAGTTGGTTCAAACAGCTTTTCACGCTGTTCACTGCTGAACCACCACCAAAATTCACTGAAAAGCAGTCAGTAGTTACCACATCATCCAGTCTCTTTTTGTGTGTGTGTGTGTATCTGTTTGTTTTTACAAGCGGAGAAGATTCCTCGCTTCCTAGAAAGCAGCTTAATGAAGGTCTTATCCAGGGGTGTCTTGTGCCTGGTGATGTTGCTTAGTCCAAAGGCTCACATTAGTGACTCCCTCAATACAGTTGAGGTCAAGAGGAGTTTTCAGTTTTTCCTTTGCTTGGGCCCATGAACTCCAGCCCTTCGATGGGTATGTCCTTTTCCTTGATCGCTTTCTGAAAAGAAGCAAAGCAAAAAATTAAATTCCACACGTCTTTATAATGCTAAGTGACATAATCTTTGGTACAAAACATGAGCTGGAAAAAGCAGTCTTAAGAACCGCTTGGCTAAAACTTCGATATTAGAGACGCTGAGAATTCGTGCTGAGCTACAATCCGGATCCTACCGCAGAGACACAGCACAGCCCCTCACCCAGCCGGCTTAACAGGTTCCGTTAACGAGAAAAAGACAGTAAGAGACACCTGTAAAAAACTATGGGTCACTACCGGCAGAAATAGGAGACAGGAGAAAATCCAGAGCAGGACGGGGCGGCGGAGTACCGGGAGGGTAATCGCGGTGGATGAAGAGCTGGGCGGGGAGCGACCGGGCAGGGGGAGGGCCGCACGCACCTGCACGCAGAGCTGGTACCGCTTGAAGAGCTGCCCGCAGGGGTCCCCGGCGCTCTCGCCTTTGAGGAACTTCTCGGCGAACCAGCGGTTGAAGCACTGATCGTACTCACGCTTCAGCTCGGTGCACGCCTCGCCCACGCTGTTCATGGCGCCGGCTGAGCCCCCGCCCGCCCTCTTACCGAACCGGGCCGGGCGGCGCTGCCGCTCTGACGTACTTCCGGTGCGGGTAGGTGACGTAAGGGACGCTTCCGGTGGGACGGGATGTGGGTCTTGAGCTTGGCCCGATGGCTCCGGTTGGGGGGGTTCTGGTCGCTGGCCCCTTCCGGACGGGCCGCGCTGTCGGCGGGGTGGCACGGCCAGCAGCGGCCGCTGCCGCAGGTAGGTCCGTTACCGGAGCGAGCGCCGGGCTCGGTGTGCCTCTCTGGAGGCCGAGGGTTAGAAGGAGGGGACGGCGTGACTTCCGTTAAAGTTAGTTTTCCGAGAAAATACGAAAAACCAACGTGTCCCAGCAGATGTAAATTCGAGGGTTTGCCATGTAACCGAGTTTTGGTTAAAAAAACGAAGCAAAGCATCACCGTATTGAACTTGCTTCCTTTGCCTTTCCTGCCCGTGTCTGTCTGCCCGTCCCTGCAGCAGGCGGTGACGGTGGAAGTGCTGGATCACTTGGAGCAGCTTGCCCTGGTCGACTTCCGCGACGCAGAGGGCGTTGAGCGGCTGCAGAAAGCCATCCGGTTTGCTGATCAGCTTCAGGAGGTGAACACCGATGGCGTGGAGCCGATGGATTCTGTACTGGAGGACAGGTAAAGGCGCGCAGCAGCCTCCGTTTCACTGTTAACGTGTCCAGCTGTTTGCTTTTGTAGCTTTCCCCCCCACCCCCCCGGGAATCACCCTGGCTGGGTGTTTGGCCCCTTTGCCCTCAGCAGAGTCTTACTGTGGGTTTGCATGGAAGGAAGATGTCATTGATACCCACTGCCTTTATGCGTAAGCACAGCAAAGGTGTCCTCCAACTCTTTTGTGTGGCATAACTTGGCACGAATGACGTGCACAGGTGTCTGTCTGTGGTACTCTTAGTTGCTTCAAAATGTTCCCGTACTTCTCTTGCCACTTGCTTAAGACTAAAACCAGGTTTAGAGATAAGCCTTGCTTCACAGAATCACAGGGATTAGAAGGGACCTTGAAAGATCATCTAGTCCAACCCCCCTGCTGGAGCAGGAACACCCAGAGCAGCTCACACAGGAACACATCGAGGTGGGTTTTGATTATCTCCAGAGAAGGAGACTCCACAACCTCTCTGGGCAGCCTGTTCCAGTGTTCTGTCATCCTCGCTGTGAAGAAGTTTTTCCTCATATTTAAGTGGAACCTCCTGTGTTGCACCCATTGCCCCTTGTCTTATCATTGGATGTCACTGAGAAGAGCCTGACTGCACCCTCCTGACACTCACCCTTTACATATTTATAAACGTTAATGAGGTCACCCCGCAGGCTCCTCTTCTCCAAGCTAAAGGGACCCAGCTCCTTCAGCCTTCACTTGTATGGGAGATGCTCCACTCCCTTCATCATTGTGGCTCTGCACTGAACTCTCTCAAGCAGTTTCCTGTCCTTGAACTTCACATTTCCCATTCATAGAATAGCTTAAAGACAAGCTTGTTACCTGTGTTCTTCAGGTGTCTGTATCTCAGGGAAGATGATGTTACAGAAGGCAACTGCACGACTGAGCTGCTGAAAAATGCCAGAGAGAAAGTAGAGGAATATTTTGTAGCCCCACCAGGTATTGTCTTGCTTATAAAAACCTCATAATCTTTCTTGAATTAACCTGAGGAATAGAATGGTTAGAGTTGGAAGGGACCTTAAAGATCATCCAGTTCCAACCCCCTGGGCAGAGACACCTCCCACCAGACCAGGTTGCTCAAAGTCCCATTCAGTCTGGCCTTGAACCCCTCCAGGGATGGGGATCCACAGCTTCTCTGGGCAACCTGTTCCAGTGCCTCACCACCATGACAGCAAAGGATTTCTTTCTAGTATCTAATCTAAATCTCCCCTCTTCCAATTTAAAACTATTACCCCTCGCCCCATCACTACACTCCCTGGTAAAGAGTCTCTCCCCATTTCTCCTTCAGGTACTGGAAGGCCATTTTAAGGTCTCCCTTCCCCAGTCTGAACAACCCTAACTCTCTCAGCCTGTCTTCATAGGAGAGGTGCTCCAGCCCTTTAACCTGCCATAGCTGCTTTTGCCTTCAGAAAGATTAGCTGGTATTAAGGAAGTACTGAAATAAATAACTCTAGCCATCTGTAAAAAACAGAGAAGGTAGCCTTACGCTGAAGTTAATGCATATGTTGAGTGATTATTTACAGGAAGTCAGGCAAAATTTTAAGCTGCCTGTATGTACTTAGAATAAACTGGAGAAACCAAGCTGCACTGCCCAGAAGGTACCTTACAGCTGGACTCACACAACTTTCTTTTTGTTTTCTATCAGGTAACATCCCTCTACCAAAGCTAGAAGAAAGAGAGACTTTTCTGAAGGGCTCCTAGCGAAAACCCAAACACAATTTCTGTATTTCATGTGGGAAAACTTAAGATTTGTGCAGTCACATATCCTGGCAGGTATTTTGATCAAAAGAAGAGCACTTGCAAGATAATTTACAGAGAAAAGAAGGTATAAAATGTTTACTAGTGCTACTGAAGCTGGAAGGTAGCGTGACTTATCACTTTAGTACCTTTATTTAGCAAAGGGAATTTGATGTTCTTTTAAGATACTGAATGGCTTAGATGCATTAAAGAGAACATTAAAAAGTTATAATTATAAAAACCCAGAACACTATATTTTCCCTCAACTATTTTGTCAGGAAAACAAGAGAGGTTGGAAGGCTGTATTTGCCTGTTTCTCACCTTTAGCTCAACTCTGCCTCTGACCCTGTCAGAAGTAACAAAGTCTGGCGTGGAAGAGTCTGTAACATTGCTGAGTATCTCTCTGATGTATGGACAGAACTCAGATTTTCAGTATGGAAGAAAAGGCACTTTGAGAAGATCAGTCAGTCAAGTATTTTGCTTCTATTGAATATTTCCAGTTTATCTCTGTGCTCCATGTCTGTGTGGGTTACTTTCTGTTTCCCACTTTGTATTTTTATTCTCACAAACTTATGTACTAGGAGTTGTACATAATTTGAGACAGAACTTTTCATACACAGAAAGAGCTGCTCTAAAATTAAAAATCTTTGCTATAAATATTTCTGTACACCAGACATGTATCTCTAGGGATAGTAGTGATATTTCCTGGATTAAACCATTTTTTTTCTGTTTCAAAGAAAGCAATACAGTTTTTTTTGTTATTTAAAATATCCTGCATGGTTAAGCTTGTTGTAAATAAAGAAGGTAACTACTTTTGAACTTGGCATTTGTGTTCTGTTGGCACAGTGAGCAAAATACGCACTATAACTGTTATTTTTTTGTTGGAACAGGTTTTAGAAATACAAGTACCTCAGTACTCTTCAGTGTTGCAGTCAGCCATTGCTAGGAGGAAGCTAGCAGCAGCTCTGTTAGAAGAAGCAGTAACTTTTCTTCCTGGATGTTGCCCCGTCCACGTATGGATTTAAGTATCCAGAATTATTTATTCCAATTTTCATTATGTTTTTTCTAGTGCATAGAAGTGCATGCTACATCCTGAGCCACAAAGGAATTTTCTTCAGAAGTGCTAGAAAAGACCCTTGAAGTAACTGTAATGGGGTACTACTAATTACCAGTTCTAAGTCTGCTCTTACAGCTCTTGAGAGCCTGACAGGAGAAGGGGAGTAGGCTCCCCTGTGACAGCACAGGCACGTGCTTCCCCTGAGGGCAGAAATTTACCTCATGAGATCGTAACTTGATGTCATCCAGCTTACATGGCACATGTCTTGTATCTTTTTGCAGAGAAAAGCCATTACTCCCATCTTGTCTCTCTGTACAGCCATATAATAAACACCACTGGCTTGAGGCATGTCCCTTCAGGTCCTGCCAGCTGCCTGACAGAGGAGGTCCTGAGCATGGCCATAATACCTGTTTCTCCTATGAACTGCAACTTCCACATCCCTGCAAACAAGAGGTAATGTAAATTAGAGATTAATGACACACGTGTTGGGTTTTTTTAGCATCTTAAAAGCCCAACCAAGCATATTAGAAGTATCATAATTTGAAAAACACTGTAGAAAGTACTGAAGAGTTTGAATAGTACTGGGACTAGGTTCAGCAGTTAGTGGTGTGCTCTCAGTACTGTGTGTACAAGCTGCTTTGACAAATCCCTCTTGGGTCATTCATTAAGTGCCACATATTTAATGGAAAAACTAGGCTGAGTGGAAAGGACTACATCTGCCTTTGCTCATTTATAAATCACTGCTGCAGGGTAGGATCCAATTTCACTCTCTCCCCTCAAAGGTTGCATGTTTGATATGCTTTGAACTGAGGGGGGGGGGATGTTTCTGGAACAGATTTATTTTTCATATTTGTCTGGCAGGAAGTCAGAGGAAACACTTGTCCCACTCTTATTTGTGCACTTACTTCCTTGTTTGTTTAAGCTTCCATAATATACACACATACATACATGCATACCCATAAACCATGTAATTATTAGGATACTTGAATCCTTTCAAAGGTGCTGAATAAAAGTCCCTATTTAACTCCATTAATCCAATTCTCTGCAAACCTGTAACACTATGTCAGTGCTTTAGTCTCAGGCTTTTCAAGATTCAGACCCTGCAAATGCTACAGGTTTTACAAATATACAAGCTCAGCCTAAAAGTAATACATGACACATGTATAAATCACAACAAGACCTCCAGTCATGCCATGCAACAAGCATGTTAGCAGAGAATTCCCAGTTTGAGAAATCCCCATTTGTTCTACCCATTTTGGCCTTCTCCTTTGACCATCAGAGAGAATGGGGACAATGTTATTTGCATCGAAAAAGGAAGAGAACTGTGAGAGTGAACTGCATGGCTGCAGGAGCTTCCATCCTGATATATCATCAGGTAACTATTTAAATGCAATAACCAGTAATTTGGACAAAGATGATCCCACATTCCCAATGCAGCACAGGCTAAGCTTAAAACTGCCAGTTTGCTGCTGCTCCCTTACCCACACACTCCAGTGAGAAAACAGACTGCCTGATACTTGTTCCCTGCAGCCCAAACTGCATTAAAATTGGAAAACACACATTTCCTTAATGAAAGGGCTTGTTGCAACTTCACCACTAATAAGGCAATAGCAGCTCTGACTCAGACACCTGCAACCACCAAAACAAAAACCCGAGCAAAGGCCACATGAGCCTCCTGTGGGCAGAATACGTTAGTGCCTCAGCCTGCCCTTGGCGTGTCTCATGTGGCGGATGCTGTGCCCCACGGGAAGGCGCGAAGCCCCACCGGGTTCTGGCTGCACCTTGAGTTGGGGGTGAGATGCCCTTCCTGGAGCTGGTTCACCTGCTCTCACCAGAGCCTAGAAAGGCCTAGAAAGGTCCAGATCTGGGTCAGATCTTTACAGTATTCTGTCACAATGCAGTTTATAAACACAGTCAAATGAATAGATATAGTTAAGGACTCGTGTAATAAAATTGCTCCCTGTAAGTTCCTTGTAACTGCAGTGTGGCAAACTTAATGTCTATTTGTGAAATAACTCATCTTTTCACAGTGGTAAATAGATACAGCAAAAAAAAACCCAAATCAAAACCAAAAACCCCACCAAACAAAAAACCAACAGAAGGAGGTCAGATTCTGAGATGACGTAAATATATCTAGTTCCCCTGGTGACCATGGAGATCACCTGCTAAGGTTTTTCCACGTGATGTAGATCTGTAACACATAAAATCGGTTTAGAAGCCATAGCATATAGATTCCAGGTTTATGAAGAAATTTTCAAGGTGAGGATTTCTTCAGTTCATGGAAAAAAGAAAGTGGAAGTTGTTTTTTTATTGCTAATAATGAATATTTTATGTTTTGATAGTAACCAGCAGCCCCAGGAAAAATCTCTGTTAGATATAGTGATACAGTATTTAACACGGAAAAAAAAAAAGCTTCCACTGCAAAGTGCTTACAGTCTAGCCTCCATCTGCAAAGAAATCTCATTATATGCCTGATCCATTACCCAACCTTCTTCGGCACCTCCTCTACTCCAGCTATCAATTCTGGTGTGCATTTGTTCTGCCTTCCCCTGCAGCTCTGTCCTGAGGGAAATTACACTCTTACATTCTAGATTAACAAGTAAGGCTCTAATGTTTCTCTTTAGAGCCATGTATCTCAAGCTTTAATGTTTCTTGCTAACGACGCATATCTCACCCACACTGACATTTCCTGCAGTCGTCATCACATCTGTTCCTTCAGCTAACCATTTCTTAATAAATGCACAGAAATTTGCCCGCAGCTACCAAACATAACCACCTCCTCAGAGATTCATGGGTGTTTCTGAAGTTCATTGGAAGCACTAGGAAGATTGTTAAATGGCTCAGTTCTGTCAGCATAAAACTGTCTTGTACTCAAAGAACCATTGCTGGTGCTGCAAATGCTACACAGTTCTGTAAATTAATTGCTTACTGTGGCCCTGAGACTATTCAAAGCTTCATCAAGTTGCTGGCACACAATGTCTCTTATGCACTTTCATGTGCTGCATTAAAACAGATAAATTCCCTTAATTTCATAACTTTTAGGGCTGTCCCTAACACATGCTCCTGATAGCAAGACAGAAAGCAAAGATGTGAACTGCATCTTTCCTAGCTGGAATGTCAAAACCTGGCAGCTAAAACCCGAAGTTATTCTGGATATGCTTAAGAGTGATAAAAGTAATACATTATCCAGTTTTAATATTTTGTGTTTGTCTCTGAGCTTGCAAAAGTAAAAGGTTGCTTGCAGTAGCTACTTTTGCTACGAGTAACACTGAGCAGGTAACTATAGTCTAGTAACATGAAAAATATTTGCATTTCAAGTGAGGTGGATGACTGCTCTTCAGTTTTTTATTTCAGTGTGGAATATTCAGTCCCACCAAACAGTATTTGAAAACCTTTCTTTTAAGTCATCCCATGCTGTTTGCTATAGCCATGGTTCCGTCTTGTTATTAACAGATTGCCAGTTATAGAATGCTCGACAGCAACTTTCTAGCTGCTGACAAGAATATAAGCAGAAAGTGCCCCAGGGAGAGTGAAACTAACAAAACAGCACTGGGGATCTCCCAAAACATCTTGCTTCATTTCAAACAAATGAAAAAAAAAAAAAAAAAAAGGCAGGGTTACAGAAATGGTGAGGTCTACAAAAGATGGCTTAAATGAGATGTAAGAAATCTGATGGATTCACTTCACTGAAAGATAATGTTTAGATCTGACTTGATGATAAACAAAGGTAAAAGATTTCTGTCGGAGGTCCCTTGGTCTGAAAGATAAAGACAAACTGAAAACAGACATGAATGGGAAAGGTGATCAAATGCCATTTGTAAGCTAGGAAACCCCTTCCTCTGACTTGGGTGGTCTTTTCTCTCAGTAGAGGTTATCTTACTGAAAGCTGCCCTAGTTCAATGAGAAACAAGAGCCTATTCCAGTGGTTTACATTCAGTGTCTGTGATCTGTGCTGGGATGAGGAATAGAACGGCTTTTGGCGGCCACATATCAACTGTGGAAAAGTATTTTACAGAAACTGGAGGATGCATTAAAGAGCATTGGAAACTGAGCTTTACAGAACAAGAGTCTTTGCCCATAATCACTAATTAGATGATGCCAGAGGCGAGGAGCAGTGGGACCAGGACTGTAGGCTTTCCATGAACAGCTGAAATCTACATGACCGTCCCCAACAGCGTGCGCTCAGCCGGACGTGCGGGCCGTGCTCTCCGGTACCTGCCCTGCACCGGGAACCCGGGGCCGCCCCAGAAGCCTCGCTCCGCCGCGCCCGGGACAGCGCCTACGCCGCCGGTCGCTATGGGAACGGACGCGGGCGCGGGGCATGCCGGTCTGAAAGAAAATGCACGAGTAAAACCCCACCACAGTGCCGAGCCGTGACCAATCAGCGCTCGGGGGGGCGGCGGCGACGACCAATGGCTGGCGGGCAGAGCGGAGAGGGCGGGGTTGTAGGGACGCTCGGAGGTGGCCGCGGCGCGCAGTCAGTAGACCGCCGCGCCGCTCCGCACCGGTCCCGCAGCGCCCGATCAACGGTGAGAGAAGCGGCGGGGCAGGGCAGAGCAGAGCAGAGCAGAGCAGAGCAGGGCTTCCCAGGGGATTGGCACCGACCGATGTGCCTGTCTTCCCGTGCCCGTGTCACTACGGGAGCTCCGTGTGAGCGGGCTCCGCCGGCGCCGAGCACAGCCCTTGTCCGCGCCTCTGACCCCACCGGCCAAACGCTCCACAGCCCCGTGTGCGGGCACAGCGTGGGCCCCGGGGCCCGGGCTGTGAACGGCGGTACCTGGGCGAGCACCCGGCAGGTGGCTGCTCCTCCAACCTGGAATTCTCTTCTTCACTCACTGCAGGCAATCATGAGTGACCGAAAGGCAGTGATCAAGAACGCAGACATGTCGGAGGAGATGCAGCAGGACTCGGTGGAGTGTGCGACTCAGGCCTTGGAGAAGTACAACATCGAGAAGGACATTGCTGCTCACATCAAGAAGGTAAAAGTTTGCTTGTGAAATCTCTATGTACGTGAAAATCCAAGCTGGGAGAATGCTGCTGGGCAAGTAGCTCTAGAGAAACAAGTTCTAGAGACACTAGATAATCAAGTTGGGCTTTTTCTGTCTTTGGGCTGGTGTCTTTATGTTCTTTCTCCACCCTTTATGTGGACTTGGAATTCCAAGTCCTTCAGCCTTTCTCTTGCTGTACCTTCTGCTTAAGTCTTTCCTGCCACTGTCCCATTGTCCAGGTGAGCAGGGAGTGGCAGCTGACTGTCCCTGTCACTGATGGGCTGCTACAGAACACAGGGGCTCCGTGGAGCCTGTCTGAGAACTGGTGGGTTGCTGACCTTGTCATAAGAAGTGGTTTTGTGTGGGTTTTTCCAACCCCCCACCACACTTAGAACAAACTGTTCATGTTAATGCAGAACAGATGGTTCACGGCTTCCAGTTTGTTGGATTTTTCTGACTCCTACTGGGAGCCTGATTGAGCTGCAAGCCTTTGAAGGGTTTGGCTGAGCAGAACACGAACCCTTGCAGGCTCTGACACTGTCTCTGCAGCTGACAGCTGGGAGATGCTGCAGTCTGTAACCACCCACTGCACGGCTCCGCTCAGAGACAACCGGCACACGTGAGTTCAGCTGAAAGTCATAGCAGGCTCCCGACTATGGTACTGAGGAAGAACACGGTCTCCTGACCTGCTGTTGAGGATGCAGCTGAGAACATTCCTTCTAGAGTCCCTTCAGCATCCTTGTGCAAAATGGCTAATCAAGTCAAAGTAACGGCTTCATCTGTAGAGATTCTTAGAAGTTCTTAACAATTAGGGGGAAAAGTTACCTCCCCAGTCCTATGTATTAAGTTTATTCCTGCTCAACTTGAAAGGAACTTTGGTTTGTTGGGTTTTTTTTTTGGTCTGACTAAGCAGCAGATGAGTTACTTTATGACAGATGATCCTTGCACTTAAGAGCATATGCTGCTCCTTAATTGCCTTCTTCCAAAAGCGATACTTGCTAACGAGTGACAGAGCAGTGCAAAAAAAACCCCAACAAAGCCCTGTTAGACAATATTAGTACAGTTCTCATGAAAATGCTGAACTAGTTCTCTCTTCTGCAGGAGTTTGACAAGAAATACAACCCCACTTGGCACTGCATCGTGGGAAGGAACTTTGGCAGCTACGTGACTCACGAGACCAAGCACTTCATCTACTTCTACCTCGGCCAAGTCGCTATTCTCCTTTTCAAGTCTGGTTAGAACCAGGGACTGTTACTGAAACGGGGAGCCGGTTACTGGGCTGCACATCAACTCCAGCCAGCCTCCAACCTTCAGCCTTCCTGAGGAAACAGACCTTCACCTTCAGGTCTTTTGTTGCATTGTCAATGGTCAGGGATTTTGCTGTAGCAGCTGGTATTTTCTTTGTGGCTATAAAAAAAGGCAAAAATATCTTCCTTGTATTTATTTTCTTTCAAAAGACAGCTTATTTGCTAATAAAACGGTTGGAACAAGTTTATCCTTTAAGAGTTTCTCTACCATTCTGAAACCTTAGGGCTTGCATTACCCTCTTTATTCACTGTGAACAAAGGGGCAGCATCCCCCCTGAATCCTGAGCCAGTCTATGAATGAGCCGGTTGCCCTGAAAGAAGAGACTGCTTTTCAGCTCTTCATATTTTCAGCACGTACAACTTCCATTCAGTGCAAATTCTGGAGTATAGATAAATGGTGCTGCCTTCTTGATTTTAATTGAACTGAGGAGCTAAAACCAATAGTTCTTTCCTCTCCTGATTTTCCAGAAGAGAGAAATTTTCGTATTACTTCATTACACAGCTCTCCCTGTAGAATGGAAATTGATATTTTCTCTAAATTTTTTCCTCTATCCCTGTATCCTGCTACAGAAGCATCTGTTCTTCAACAGTTGTTTAGAAGAACAGAAGGCAAGGCGTATTTTTACACAGAGATTTTGCAGCTAGCACTGACAGAAAAAGATGTCATATGGAGGTGAAAATATGTCATCTCATCCCAGAATACAGTAATGTGGTCATTGTCCATGAGAAAAAAATACTTCTTTCTTAGAAAGGAAACCTTACAAGGGTTAAAATATTGACTTAAGTGAAAAAAGTTGGCGCAGAGCTGTTTTATTTCACAAGCTTTCCATTTGCCTTTGAAAGAAGTAAAGGATAATGGGGAAAAAAACTCCTTAGAGTCCATGTGATAAAGATAATAACATCTTAATAAAAATCTAATAAATCCAAGTTACTTCTCACTGGTACAATACCCTCCTTGAAGCTCAGTTAAATAAACAAAACAGGAGGCACCTTATTTGAAGACTGGTCAAGCCTATTTCTGTATCCACCCCACTGGTAACTGAAGTTGCTTCATTTGTTAGTGTTGCTCAGTCTTGGCCATGTCCTTTACGTTGCACTTGGAAGGGAAATGCAAGTGTAAGAAATACCACAGGAGTCCCTTCATCCACAGGTTTCTTGGGAGAAAAAAGATCATTGATGTTCTTCTGGGACTGCTGACCAGGTATCTATTGCACAAGTTCTTAAAACTCCTCTTCAATCTTGATAGCATTAAAATTCCACAGCTTTCATATTCCTCAGAAAAATGACATTTTCCCTGTTTTGCTACACAGCAGATTCACAGTTTGAAACCTGAGTGAATGGCAACAATGCCGGAGTTTAAATTCTGGTAATCCACTTTAAAAAAACCTGCATCTTCTATCATTGCCTTCAACTCCTCCTGAAAAGTAATAGTTCCATAATTATAACCAGCTGAACGCTTACAAGCTGCTTGTGAGAGTATGCTGGGACTGTGTTTTGTGTGTTAGTGTCTTACCTGAGGGGGGAAACGTCGGATGCTTTCCACGAGATACTGGTAAGATTTCCAGTCACCAGCAATAACCTCCCCCAGAACAGGGATAACCTGGAAACTGTAGAGATCGTAGAGCCTGCACAAACAGACAGCAAATACAGATTAACACAAACAAGTTTCAGACCAATCCTCTTCAAAACAAGTGGATCCCTGTGCCACTACCCTATGGAATCTGTATCTGATTTTAAAAGTGCACAATGAGGTGGCCTCAAAGTGATTCCATGTCTTATTCTGGCTGAGTACAAATAAGAGAGCCTTGACAGGGCAAAAAGCATCACCATGTTCCTACCTGGAAAGAAGAGGGTTGTTGACATGACTGAATTCAAGGCAGAGAAATCTTCCTCCTGGTTTCAGCACACGATAGGCCTCCTGAAGTGCCTGAGACAAAGCAGATGTGATAATTCTGTTTATGTAGAACAGCACCTGCTTATTATCACGCCACGTGACAGCAACTCACTGATGAACTGAGGGGAGTAAAAAGAATCCTAATTGGCAATCTCCAATATTTACTTGTGGAGAAGCCTCCAAACATAAGTAAAGAAAAAAATCCAAACAACCAACAAAACCAAACCACAAAAAACTCTTGCTGTTACATAAATAGATTTAGACCATGCTTTGTGTCGAAACTATGATGTCAGATTTGCAATTTTTCTTGTTTTCCCCTGCTCTTAGCTGACGGAGCTCTTGTAATTACAGACCAAGCCCAAAAGGGAGAAGGTGACTCAACTACAAGAAGCTGAAAAGAGGGCATTATAGATTTTTTTCTTTTTTTTTTTTTTAATCAAAAGAAAATATTTTACTCAACTGGGAGGCACACCCTAAGGATCAAAGAAGAAACGATACTGGGGTTTAGATGAGTATGTGAGAACAGTGAAGAAGGAAAGGGAAGAAGAAAAATCTTTGCCCACTTTGAAAATTCCACCCTATATCCAATATAAAAGACCTAAGAACCACCAAGACTAAATTCGGTTTACAACTGTATGGTTTTTCATACAAGAGCAGAGCACAGTTGTATTCAAGAATCTCTGCAGCTTGTACATCTGCTTGGCTTCAAGTGTCATTTTCCTAAGCAATAGAGTCTAAACAGCAGGAGCTCTGTAAAAGAATTGGGAGGCTTGGATGTGTTTTGTATCGGGTCTCCAGGGAGCTGTGCTACCGGGCTGCTGTATCCAGGAAGGCAAAGAGTCTGTGCGCTTGGGAAGGGCGCAGACAAAGCATGGTGAAAAGCCATCCACATTAAGAGAAGTTCAAAGGCATACGGTTCAAGGTGGTTTGGATCCAAACACTGCACCTTCCACAGAAGGAGCATTGGCAAGGTTGTAACACACTCCTCCAAAACAGACAACTAGTCTAGCTGGAGAGGTGGTCTAACCTATCCACATTCACAAGACAGGTAGTCACTCTTGAAGGACAGATACTGTTTGGAACAATGGCTACTACTTACCCTAATTAAAATCATACTAATTCTCCACAGAAAAGCCTACTACTGAGCAGTGGTAGGCTGAATGGTTTAGTTCAATGCCAGCTGCTTCCCACTCTCTGCTCTGGGAGCTCTGTTGGCTCAGGCAGGGAAACAGAAGAGGGCAGGAACTGTTGGAGCCGCTGCAGGTGGGATGCACAGTAGGTGCTTCAGGAGGAATATGAGCCATGCAGACTGACTGCTCTGTGCATGTGTAGAGGCAGTAACACCACAGGTCAGGAGAAGGCAGGGAACTGCTGAACCGTTCAGCCCTTTTTGCCTTAGGTAGAGATTGTGTGGGTTGCCAAGCTGGAAGGATTGGGCACAACTAGTATAAATCTAAGTTTTTATGACAAAGGTGGGGCATTTAATTGCATTCTTCACACAAACAAGCTGCACAATACATGCCACTTCTTTTAAATGTTGCAGGAGCAGACGTTCCTTTGTCCAAAAGAATTCCTCCTTTGCTTCCTCTACCAGAATAATAAACCGCACATGAATTGTAAGGACCTCCTGTCAGGATACACTACAACTTACCAAATCAATCCGAGTTACATTTCGGATCCCAAAGGCAATTGTGTAAACATCAAACATATCATCATCAAAGGGCAACTCTTCAGCGTTCCCAAGCACCCAGGACAAGCCTGCAGTAAAAGCCAAGGACACAGAATTGAACTGATTGCTCCAGAGAGACTAGAACTTATCTATTCCAAAAGAAAATTATTATTAATAAAGTGATATTTAAAACCAAAACTATTTCAATCTTTAGGTTTTGTTGGTCTACACATCTTGGTCTATACTCAAAAAACTTTCAAGGCCCTGTACTATACAGCTGTCTTTTTCAATGTTGCAGATACATACATATACATACATGCTCACAGTGCCTTAGTCTCCCAAAAAGGATTTCACCCAAATCTTGCATCGCAGTGGAAAGCAACTGGCTTTACAGAAACTGGCTCCCACTGGTTTGTAGAGAAGTTGCAAAAAAAAAACCCCAAAGAATCACTGCTCAGTGAATGACTATAAACAAAGGTGAATGTCTTGCCACGGAACACTTAAAACATTTTGCTAGAAAGATTCCATAGATTGAGAAGCATGAAAAGCCACACTCCCTCCACCTGCACTATCAGTTATGTTTTTGCAGCTGTGTTTGCTACCTGAAACCTCAACAGATCAAGGCCATGTCTATCTATGGAGCATGGATGTCTAGGTTATTTGTACCAAAAATAAGACTGCTTGATTTACAATTAATAGCTCTCCATGTCACTGGTTTTGGTGACTCAAACACAAACCAACCAAACAAACAAAACAGAGAAAAACCCCAGGAGTCTTCTGTAGAGATCAGCAGTTTTTAAAGGGTAATATGCTAGAAACTGATACAGAAAACAAAAGTTGGTGCCAGGAGACATTCAAATTTCATTTTTACAAAATGTATGTATTTATAGCTGTAGAAAGTATTGTATGCAAAGCAGCAATTAATATGTGTTATTTAAACCTAGACAGTTTGAAAAGACACCTAAGAAGTGAGCATCAAGAAAACTTTTTGAGCAACAGGAAAAGCACTGTGGTAAAATCACAGGCCAGGAGTTTTTAAGTGGATACATAAAATGGGCTGGCAATGTCCTACAAGAGGACCTGGGGCACAGTACATTACAGCCAACTACTGCTGCTGGCCAAAATGCATAATGATTGTGCAACACGTGTTTCTTTTCAAGTATGTGCAGACCCCACTGCTGGTGAACATGCATAGTCAAATAGTGAAAGAAAACTCTGCCCCTCATGATTTCAAGAAAAGAAAATTTTAGACCTCAGACAACCAACAGATAAGCAAGCTCAGAAATGAGATTACCACAACAGGGAGGAATCGCATGAAAAAAACAAAAGGTAGGACACGTTAAATGGATATGTGCTGAACAAGGGAGTGAAAAAGAGTAAGAAGTCAGAATTGTGCCACAGTGGGGCATAAGGGAACTCAGGCAACAAGATGACAGTTGCGCTTCTCAGGTACAATGTACCTGAGAGGAAGAAAATTTAAAAGCATAAATATTAATTTTGAGAATTTGGTAAGTCACAAAAATACCTAAAAAGTGCAGCCAATTAAACAAAACACTTTATTTGTAATAGCTGGGAGGCAGCACCAAGCTTTACTTCAGGTTCTGAGCTACAGTCATAAAAGGTTTTATACTTGCAATGATGGCACAGGTCAGGTGTTCCCAAACTATGATGCATAAAAAGAGCTCTGGACAGGCTTGCAAGCTGCTCAGATAAGCACAATGCAAGCAGTCTGCCTGCTGGAGCTAGAAGAAGCAATGCTTTCACAATTAGTTCGTATTTTGAAGGAAAGGAAGAGGCAGGCAGGCAACAGTCTGGGGTAACCCACCTGCAGGGAGCAAGAGCAGCTGAGAGAACCTGCAGCTTATCTTTCAGCCCCTTTGTGCCACTGAGCTCTTCTGTATGTCCTTCAGCCTACACAATCTGTACGCTTAAGTCCTGACAGGGTGTGGGAGCAGGGTGCAGTGAAAGGACATGCAGGAGACTTCGTAACACAGAGAGGCTGCCCAGGGCATACTTACTGGTGGTACCCAGGCAAACAAAGTTTGGGAACCTCTTGGTATATTTTATACTGCTACAATATTTGCCAAATATCCATAAACAAAGATAGGATAAACAACTATCATACAAACGCTGAGCCACAAGCAGGACTTCTTTCTCTATGTCTTACTTCTTAAAATCAGGCTTTTCAATCAGGATTGGCGTGGTCCCCAACAAACTCTAGATACCAGTGAATTAATCCATTGACCTGCAAACTAACATTTAATATATTCAGTTTCTCTGATTATTATTAGCATATGTTGTAACCATGGAGAGTTTTTTAGGTTCACAAAGCACTTTAGTTCTTGCATTTTGTAATTACTGCCTTGATTCTTCAAATACCCATTATAAGATCTTCAGTGCGACCACTCTAGGGCTGGGCTCTTTTGCATTATTTGCTTGGTAAAACAAGGCTCACTTGCACAGATATAAACAGCAGGTTTAGGTTATTTAACCAGTTTTGAAGGATAGCTGGGTTTCAGACCTCACGGACACTTCCATATATGTATTTCTGAAAGTTCAAGTACTATTCAAGAGCATCACTGTACATCTGAACAACATACTACATACATGCTCACTGAAAAAGTAACTGAGCAGCTATAGTATACACCATGGCTATATAACGTATATTGTAATCCTGAAGTGGTGACTACCTGATGGCCCTCATGCATCAAATTCTTGCTATCAGGCACGCTACTGAAACGGTACAAAACATGACTTACCTTCGGAGTAGCCAAGATGCTGTGCTTTCTGCTTCCCAACTTTTAACATTTCTTTGTTAATGTCACAGACCACCACTTGGGAATCCCCCAGCGATTTAGATTTGTCTTCTTGGTAACTTTCGGAAATTTCCTGCCACGATAAGTTCTGATGGTGCCTAAGCTTCCGCTGCAGCTGGCGCTCTCGTACAGAGCGAACATAATTAATAAATCGAAAGGCGATGTCACCTGTATTTGTTTTAAAAGACAGATACATGTTTTGCAATGTTTTCTGACTCCAGGATATCAGAACATAAGGCTTTGGACATAAATTTGAGTTAATTTTTATATTTTTATATCAATAAAACCCACACAGTATAGAGAGACACAGAGAGTGCATGTGTGTATATGTGTATAAATATATAAAGAGAACATATTAAAAGCAAAGAGCCCATGATTTCCGACAAATGGAAATGGTTTTCCATAACATATCATGCAGTACTGTAACTCTTTCAGAGCCTTGCAGCCAGATATTACAAAACACAAAGAAGTTAGCCCTCAACACTTCTTTGTGAAAATAAAGTAGATGTGTCTACAGTTTTAAAGACAGAGAACTGTCTTTTCCCCTGACAGAGGGGAAAAAAATAATAGACTAGACAATAATAGGCTAGACAATTTCATTTTGAGCAGACTCAAAGAGTTCAAAACCAGTGTGGCATTGTGATGTGGAACTCACCAAAATTATTTACCTGTTCCTCCAGCAACATCAAGAAGAAGTGTTCCTGGGGAAGGGTTCATTTTATGCACGAGGATATCCTTCCACACTCGATGAATCCCAAGAGTCATTGAATCATTCATTACATCGTATTTCTTGGCCACACTTTCAAAGACCTGGTAAACTGCAAAGAAAGGATGTGAGAATGAGATGGAATTTATTTAAAAGTGCTCCCGTAGAAGTAAAATGTGTTCTTTATTGCCTCATGGAGGTTTGCCACCATGTGGAACTGAGAAATACTACCTGAAAACTCTTTATAAAAAAAAATACGGGATCGAATCCTGCCGAGCCTGTTGCCTGACAAATCTCTGTGAAGAAGCAGCCTCTTCCCATAACCCTTACGGAGCCGAGGGGAAGAATCGAGCTAGCGTAACACTGAGAGTGTTCACCGAGGCTCCCGGTAAGGTCTCAGATCAGCAGCCCAGCTCCAGAGACACCTCCAGCACCCCTTCACCCCCACAGCTGATGGGCGCCGTTTGCCCGGTAGCCCCGTTCGGTTCCAGCCCGCCCTCCAGAGCGGGCCCCACCACCGCCGCCCTCACTTTTCTCCCGCCTCTCCTCCTCAGTCACCGTCTGGAAGCCGAAGTGCGTCTCCGGGCCTGCGGCGAGGCCCCGCACGGAGCCGCAGAGGGCCCGCAGAGCCCCGCCGCGGCGGGCGAGCAGCGTCCGGCACGGGCACAGCCCCGCCGCCGCCGCCATCTTGCAAGGGCACGACCTCCGCTCCCGCCCGCCGCCGCGGGGCCCGCGGGCTCCGCCAACCGCGGTACCGGGGCGGGGCGGTGGGCGGCTCCGCGCTGGGCCCCGTCCCCGGGAAACGCGGAATTCGGGGCCCGGCAGCCTGGAAGTCCACGCAGGGGGATATCCCGCCGCTGTCCCGGTGCCACCGTGGCTGAAGCCGTCCCAAGGATACGATACGTGACAGGGGGAATCACCCAACTAAAGAACCCCAATCTTAACACAGCATATTTGTGCAAATAATTCTCTCTAACCCTTTCAGATTTTTTTTTGCAGTTTCCTGGCAAAGGTAAAACCTGACGAGGAGCAGAGGGGAGGGTTAGTTTGTGGGCGCTGATGAACCGAGGAGTGAAATTCTCTGATTCCCGTCAGGAACATAAGTACAAATAAGGGACCTTTTCTGCTACTTTTGCTAAAGCTGTGATGCTTATCACATTATTTGAATCATCCAGAAATTCTGTCAGCTTTGTAGATAAGAAAAGTTACTTCACCCTTTCTCATGAGAGATGACATCACGCTCGTGGAATTACCCCAGCAGGAGTAGCTCTCCCTTGCCAAGATCTTCCTCCCATGTCAACACTTACTAGCCCCATCATCAGACCATACCACGATTTTCTCGTATCTTATTACAGAATTAAGTAAACCCTAAAATTTCTGGGGTTTCTGCACTCAAATGCCCTTATAGCAGGATGCCTTGCAAAGCACCACGTTGGGGTTTTTTTTTTAGTTGATTTTTTTTTTTTTTGGCCTGCCTCATCTATAGTGAGAGATGATCTTTGCCTACCAGAAAAGTGACCGGGAGAGCCTCTCTTACGCTGTAGTCACAGGCCGCTGTACAGCAACCAGACACGTTCAGGCACTTCAGGCACGAGGAAAGCGTGGGGAGGCCGAGCAGAGAATGCGCCCTGCCTGAGAGCACCCAGCCCATGGCACACGTACAAGCAGGGCACTGTGACCGCGCCATACGCTGGGCCCGCCCCAGCAGAGGCCTTGGGGGGCCCGAGGTCGCCCCTGAGGCCTGCGCTCCGGCCGACAGCAGAGTTCAGTCTCCATCGCCGCCGCCACCCGTCGCTATAGGAACGGGTGCAGGCGCGGGGCATGCCGGTCTGAAAGAAACTGCTGCAGTAAAATGCTACGAGAACGCCGGATTCTGACGAATCAGCGCTTGGAGGGGTGGTGGCGGTGACCAATGGGCGGCGGCCAGTACAAAGCGGGCGGGGCTGAGGCGCTTAGAGGCGACGGCGGCGCGGGCGGGTCGGTTAAACGGACGCGGCGACGGAACGAGCTAAGTGTACGCCTTCCTTTGCGCCCCGCCCGCTCCGTTCCCACACAGGGCCGGTCCCGCGGCGCCCGCCAAAGTGGTGAGAAGAGTGGCATGAGGGCCTGGGACTACTGGGGAGGTGGCTCCTGAGAGGGGCTGAGTCCCTCCTTGCACTAGGGAGCCTGAGGCTAGGCAGCCGGTGCCCGGGCACCCCGGCGGCTCCCCTGTGCAGGACGTTTCCCTGGCGGATACCTCCGCCTTTCCCGCAGCCCTTGAAGCGGCAGGCGGGAGTCTTCCCGGTAGCTGCGCTGGCTCCGAGGCCTTGACGGAGGGCGTCGGACTTAATTCGCTTCCCTCGGCGGGGAAAGGCTCTTGAAGCTGATGCTGGAGCGGTGGCGCGTCTCCGGGGCTGCGCCAAGCTGGAGCGGGGCTGGGAGGTGGCGGGGTGTGAGGCCGCTCCGGTGGTGCCAGCGTCGCTCCGGCAGCTCCGTGTGAGCGGGCTCTGCCGGCGCCAAGCACAGGCCGTGTCCACGCCTCTGACCCCACCGGCCAAACGCTCCACAGCCCCGTGTGCGGGCACAGCGTGGGCCCCGGGGCCCGGGCTGTGAACGGCGGTACCTGGGCGAGCACCCGGCAGGTGGCTGCTCTCCCAACCTGGAATTCTCTTCTTCACTCACTGTAGGCAATCATGAGTGACCGAAAGGCGGTGATCAAGAATGCGGACATGTCGGAGGAGATGCAGCAAGATGCTGTGGAGTGTGCGACTCAGGCCTTGGAGAAGTACAACATCGAGAAGGACATTGCTGCTCACATCAAGAAGGTAAAAGTTTGCTTGTACTGTCCTCATGAAATCTGTGCACATGAAAATCCAAGCTGGGAGAATGCTGCTGAGCAAGTAGCTCTAGAGAAACAAGTTCTAGAGACACTAGATAATCAAGTTGGGCTTTTTCTGTAGGCTGGTGTCCTTATGTTCCTTTCCCCACCCTTTACGTGGACTTTTCCAAGTCCTTCAGCCTTTCTCTTGCCGTAACTTCTGCTTAAGCCTTTCCTGCCATTGTCCCATTGTCCAGGTGAGCAGAGAGTGGCAGCTGACTGTCCCTGTCACTGATGGGCTGCTACAGAACACAGGGGCTCTATTGAGCTCTCCTATGGTTTTCCTCTGGGAGAAAGCCTGTTCTACATAGTCCTTAGTTTTAGATTGTACCTAATCTTGAGGATCTGTTTACAGGTTTGTCCATCTGGGTCAAAAATTTCAGGGGACAGTAGTTTTTGGCAATTCTAGTGTAATCTCACCTCTCTTTATGTAGTAATGTAATAATAATAAAAAAAAACCAAACCCACAACATAAACCTGAATAAAAAAAAAAACCCAACAAACTACACAAACAAAACCACAAAAAACCAAAGAAAACCCCAGTCCTGGTGGCACTGATTATCTGTTGTTTGCAAAGTCCATGTCACTATTTCTGTAGGATTAACAATGCTGAACATGGGAAAGATCTAGTTCTGATTATATTTCCTGCTTCGCCAACTCAGGAGAATGGAGAAATCAAAGAGTGTCAATGGCAGTTAAACTGATCTGAGTGGAAGAGCTGTTTAGAAAGTAATTCAACTAAGCAGAATGATTGCTTCCACTAGAGGAGTATTTGTGTGCTATGCCTGCAATACAGAAAGGCTTTTTTTTTTTCCCCCAGATGCAGGAAATGTCTATGACAGTGGCAAAGAGGGTTTATTCTAATATTTTTTTCAGATGCTCTTTGTAGCAACTGCTGGGAATTTGTAGAGGATGGTTTGAAACATGTAAAATGCAAATTCTTAGATTTATTGATAGAGCTGGTGTTACAGAGCACATGGCAGAGAATTTTCCACTTACTCCCTTTAGCACCCATGTTGCAGATGAACACTGAACTCTAAATGATGCCTTAATAATCTCTTTGGGTATAAAACTAGAGGCGAAGCTTCTATTTGAGGGCTATAGTTTCAAATCATGGCTTGAATTTGGGGAGGGGGAGAAAGATTACTTTCCCTGAACAAAGGTAATGTTTTAAACTTAGTACTGCTCAGATAGGAAGCACTGTAGCTCTTTTTGGTGGTGTTTTTCTTTTGTCTGACTAAGCAGCAGGTGAACAATAAGATGTAAATAAGATAATCCTAGTACTTAAGAGCATCTGCTCTTCCTCCAGTTGCCTTGCTCTGAAAGAGAGTATCTGTTTTAGGAGAGTTCTTAATTTCTAGTGATCTGTTTTGCAGGAGTTTGACAAGAAATACAACCCCACTTGGCACTGCATCGTGGGAAGGAACTTTGGCAGCTACGTGACTCACGAGACCAAGCACTTCATCTACTTCTACCTCGGCCAAGTCGCTATTCTCCTTTTCAAGTCTGGTTAGAACCAGGGACTGTTACTGACACTCGCACCCGGTTACAGGGCTGTGCGCTGACTCCTCTGACTCGTTACTGCAGCCTTCCCGAGGACGCAGACCTTGATCTTCAAGGGCAATGGCAGGGATTATGCTATAGCAGATGATGTTACAATGTGGATATAAAAAGGAAAAATGCCAAAAAAAAAAGTCTTCCTTGTATTTATTTTTTTTTTCAGAAGGCTGCCTCTTTGCTAGTAGAGCTGTCGGAGCAGTCTTGCCTTTGAGAGTTTTATAGCCATCTACAGTATTGCCCAATTACTGCTTGTGCTATGTAAGTACTGACGGTGTTTAGTTTTCTGTTCCAAACCTCTCATTTTTATGATTTGCTTTTTGGTAATTTCACCTCTTGAGTTGCCAGACGAGCTGCCTCAGACCCTGAGCTGTTTGTTTCTTTGCTGCTGCCCCTTGGAGAGCTGCTCTGGAAATAAAGGACGAGATCTCCCCCCGCTGCCGGGTCGTTATTTCTGGCCGCTTTGTGCTCCCCGGGCGGGGGCTGGGCCTGGACCAGGCAGCTCGGTGTCGGGCTCGGGGAGCCTTCCCTTGCCGCCCGGGGCCGGGTCGGGGGCTCCGCGGAGACTACAGGTCCCGGCGCTCTGCGCGGCGTGCCGGGACTACGAGTCCCATGATGCCGCGGGCCCGGCTCCATCTGGGTCCTGATCACCACTGTCAGCGGCTTGTCGCCATTACGGGGTCGCCGCTGGTCCTTTAGCGCTGGGCGGTGTGATCTCCGACACCGTTCACAGCCTTCCGTGCGGCTCCGGTGAGAAAGGCAGCAGCCGCGACCGGAGGAGATAGTGAGGCCGTGGGCGGTAAGAGAGGGGCGGCGCTGGGGCTGGCGGCTGTGGGACCTGGGAGGGCCGGGCCGGCAGCTGCTCCCGCGGCTTCAAGTGCTCTTCACTGCTCGGTACAGGCGGCCCCGGGCCATCAGACGGCCCTGATGGAGGATACGGGCGTGTTCGGGGATACGCAGTTACGTGCTGTGGAGTGTGCCGTTTGGGCCAGAGAGAAATACAGTGTTGAAAGGGAAACCGTGGCCCTTGTAGAGACAGTAAACGTTGGATTGTACCATCCATTTGCTGAGCACTATCCACATCAGGAACCCAGTAGGGAGGGTTTTGCTACAGCCATGGGAAAGCAAATTCTGTGGACACAAGTAGTACATTGGACACTTTCTGTGGGCTGGTGTTCCTGTATTCCTCTTCCCGTGCCTTACATGTACCTTTCTTGGTTTTTGTTTTGCCGTACCTTCTGTTTTTGACTGTGGTTTTTTCACTATCTCATTGTCTAGCAGAATAGGAGAGTGTCTCCTGGCCTTTCCCTGTGTGGCTGATTAGCTGTAGCCCTCTGAAGTCAGCTGGAACTTTCCTCTGAGGGAGTGCCTTTTTTTTTTTTTTTTTTTTTTCTTAGTCCTTGGCTTAAATTGTGTTTAAATTAGTCTTAAGGTTCTGTTCATAGTTCTAGTTCTGTAATAGCTGTGCAGTATTGGCTAGCTGGTTCAAAAACCACAGGGAAAAGTAATTTTCTGCACATCATCTGCATTCACACCCCCCTTTTATGTGCTCAACAATGTGAAGATCCCAAGTATTGGAGCACTATTTGGTGTCCACAGAATACGTGTATTTATATGTGCATGAAGAAGGAGAATGGATTTGCAAAGGATCTAGTTCTGATACACTTTCTTACTCTGCATACCAGAAGAATAAAAAAATTTAAGGGTGCTAGTGGATGTTAAATCTTAGGTCTTCCACGTGGATTCATATGTTTGAAAAGTTGTTCAACTAAATGGTACAATTGCTTATTTGGGACAGTCTTCCTTTCCCATCACCCTAACAGAGCTATGAGTGTGTTTAATTTTTCCACTTGTAAGAACAACTTTCTGTGTCAGTGGAGAGCAGAGTGTTCAAGCTACTCGGGTTTTTATTGAGGCTCCTAATTGGAGCCTGAGAAATTGCAGTGAGGAGATCGTTTATCTAGGGTCATAATAACTGACCAGAAATGCTTGTGTGTGCTCTCAGGGAAAGTTTCCTCATTTGAGAGCTACTGGCTGTGTCAGTGTATAATCACAGGCTGAAGAGCTGTATATCTTGGCTTTTGAAGCATGTGATTGGCTTCTGAATGTGATAGGAAAACTTGATGGCGTGGCCTCATACCTCAGTGGTGTAGTCTGAGGACATGGTATGACTTCTGGGGGAAATTGTAGTCCCTGAGCTGCAGTAGACACACCTTATACTTAAAAGCATATGCTGCTCCTTTTATTGCCCTATCAAAGAATTAATGCTTGTTAAGAAGAGACACATTAATGACAGAAAGATCTGTTGTCAGCTGCTGGGTGAGGGCTGTGCTAATGCTTAGTTCCCAGTGACCTCAGCTGCAGGAGTTTGAGAAGAGGCATGGTCCCACTTGGCACTGCATTGTAGGAAATGTGACAGCCGTGTGTCTCCTGAGACCAAGTGCTTCATCTTCCTCGTGCCTGGAGTAAATGTTCTTCTGTTCAAAGCCAGTGAAAGCTACGGATTGCTCTTTGGAGTTGCTTGTGGGGGTGGCACAGTAATGGTGGGAGCTTGGTGCCTTCAGCCTCCTGAAGACCAAGCTCTGCTTCCTCAGGGATAACATCAGGGTTTCTTCTGGAGTAGTTGGTGGGTTTCTTGTCCAGGGTGTGGGGGGGGAAACCCTAACAACATACCAGCTTGTATTTATTTTCTTTCCAAAATAAGCTTCTTTGATAATAAAAATGTTTTGTGTATTCTGTCTTTAAGAGTTTTACAGCTGTTTTTCTTTTCCTCTCATGGTGCTTCTGCTGGTCCCTGTGAACAATCTCTTCTCAAGCCCAGAGTATCTGAAGGCTGAACTGAACATGGGAGTAACCCAAAGGAGCCCTGTCCTCAGCCAGGGCTGTGGTACTGGGGACATGTAGGAGTAACATGAGGCAGCCTGGTTGCCCTATGGCTACCTGCCAGCGACCCAGTGCCCCCGAGGTCTGTGCCGGTAGAGGTGTGGAGCCTGGGAGAGAAGGTCCATGTCCCGTGGCTGCGTTAGCTGACCCGTATCCCAGAGCAGCTTCCTCAGCCTGGGTGCCCTCTGAGATCTCCGCCCGTTAGCGGTAATGGGGAGTGCTCAACCGGTTTACCGTAAATCTATCGGTAAATCTAGGTTTGCCAGAGGGCACGGGGAAGCCTTTTAGCCCAGTCTTCTCCCCGTTCCCCTGCAGTGCTATCGGTACCGCCGCGCTTCCGTGGCAGCCGCGGCGGCGGCAGGGGGTGCTGCGCGCGGTCTCGTTGCTATGGGAACAGCTGCGGGCGCGAGGCATGCTGGTCTGAACGGGGACGCGCCCCCAAAGTGAGGCTCGGTCCTGGCCAATGAGCGCCCCGGGGGGCGGTGGCCGTGACCAATGGACGGCGCGCAGGGGCAGGGCTGGGGACTATGGGAAGCGGCCGCGGCTCGTGCGTTGCTGCTACTGGTCCGTGAGGGGAGCAGAGCCTCGTGAGGCGGCCCTGGGGCAGTGCGACTCCCGAGCGGGGCTGAGGCTGGGCAACCGGCGCCGCCTGGTGCGTGTCCTGGTAGCTCACCCGTGCTAGGGCTCTTCCCCGGCGGCCGCGTCTGCCTTTCCTGCATTTACGGGGAAAGGCCGTCGGGTCTGGGAGGCGTCGGGGTTTGAGGCCGCTCCGGCGGTGCCAGCGTCGCTCCGGGAGCTCCCTGTGAGGGGGCTCTGCCGGCACCGAGCACAAGCCGTGACCACGTCTCTGACCCCATCGGCCAAGCGCTGCACAGCCTCAAGTGCGGGCATAGCGTGGGCCCCGGGCCTGGGCTGTGAACGGCGGTACCTGGGTGAGTGCCGGGCAGGTGGCTGCTCCCCCAACTTGGGATTCTCTTATTTGTTTGTGACAGGTCGTCTGGGTGATCGGATGGTTGTGATAAAAGGTACAGACACATCAAAAGAGATGCAGCAAGATGTCTTGGAGTGTGCTATTTAATCTCTGGAGGAATGCAACACTGAGCATGGCATTGCAGCTTGTATAAAAGGGATAACTGTTCATAATATCTTCCTCCTGAATGCTATGTGGACTTCAAGAACCAAGCAAAAATGTTGGTGAGTAAGTAGTTCTGGAAAAGAAAGTTCTGTGGACACTATAATTCAATCAGACTTTCTCTGCAGACTATTTTCCTTTCTATACCCCGTATATGCACTTTTCTGGTTCTTCTACTCTTTCACGATTCTGTCTATTTAAGTCCTTTGCTCTCTAAAGTACGTACTTGGAATATTAATACTGAGATCCTGTGGCCTCTTCTGCAGCAATCTGACAGGAAATGTAATCCTACCTGTCAGTGTGCTGTGGGAAGGAATTTTGTGACTCACCAGACCAGTCATTTTTTTCTCGTCTGCCTGGATTCTGTTACTGTTCTTCCCCTCAAGGGTCCTTAGAGCCATGGACTGTTCTCAGACTTTCATCTCATTACTCAGTTGTGTGCTAATGGCATGAAGCCTGGTGCCTTCAGCCTTCCTATGGAAAAAATACCCTTGGTCTTTACAGGCAATGGCAGGGATTTTGCTACCGTGGTTGATGTTTTTATTGTAGTTAGAGGAAAAAATTGGGAACAAACAAACAAAAAGACTTCCTTGTATTTATTTTCTTTCCACAGCCAGCTTCTTTGCAAATAAATTTTTGTGTTCCGCCTTTAAAATTTTTCTGGCTCTGTATTTTTTTTCTAGTATTGCTCGTGCTATTTATTTCCCTGTGAATACGGATTTGTTAGAAACTTTGTTTTCTCAAATCTAAAACATCTAAACACTCTGGTAACCATCCTCATCATTTGGTCAGTAATTCTAAGAATAATAGACGTAAATAAGGAACAAAGAGGAGTTAAAATAAGGCTTTTTATGAGACTTCACCTAAAAAATATTTATTTGCTCTGCCGTTTTGCATTCCACCGCTACTTTTTTATTAAGAAACCTGTGAACTGCTCTCCCAGCCGACTCGAAACCGTCCTGCTGAAATAATGGAAAAGGGATCAGCGGATGCACTTAAGATCCATGAGTGTTATTTTAAGGGTTAATTAAAATGCTTTTAGAATATCTGTTGCCTTGTGGATTTTTTTACCCATGCTTTCTTTTGCTTTGGAGGAAAAGTTTAAAAGTATTGCTTTAGTTCTGGCCGCTTTGTGCCGCCCGAGGGGGTGTGTGGGCCTGGACCTGTCCCGCAGTCCGGTGCCGGGTGCCTGCGGGCTCCCCGGGGACTACAGCTCCCGTCACTCTGCGCGGCGGGCGGGGACTACGAGTCCCGTGGTGCCGCGGGCCCGCCCGGGCCCGGCTCCATCCGGGTCCCGACCACTGCTGTCGGCGGCTCGTCGCCATTACGGGGCAGCGGCGGCCGAGCCGGGGCCGGGGCGGCGCCGAGGAGCCGGTGGGTGCCTGGGTGGCGCCGACCACTCGGGCGGCAGGCAGCGCCGGGCCCTGCGGGGCTCCCTCAGCAGCTCCTTCCCTCCTCGTCCGGAGCCCCGTAGGCCCGGCCCGGCCTCCCGCGGCCCTCCCCCGGTTCGAGCGGAGCAGCGAGAAGATGTCGCCATGAAGGAGGCCGAGTCCGCGCTGCGCCGCCCCCGCCGGTCGCCCCCGCGGGCCATGAGCCTGGGCCCCCACCGNGCGTTTCGGGAGGGACGAGGGGGGAAGTACGTGGGGCCGGGGGTGGGTTGGTGGTGGAACTGAACTGCTCCTGGCCGGGCTGTTTGTCTCGGCTGGGTTTGATGGGCTTGGTGTCAGGTCAGGGCTTGTTTTTGCTTCTTTCTTTTTCCTCCTTCTTCCGGCTTTGTTCCCCGCTGGGTGAGCTGTGGTTCCTGCTCCCTTCTGTCTATAGGATTAACGCTGTATCTCTGCCGGCATTGGAATAATCTGATTGAGAGCTAAAAGTTTGGGTTTACAGTAAGAATGTGTGTTTGCCAGGGCCTATTAAGGGAATCCTTAACTTTATTCTGTACTAGAGTGCACTTTTACATTTTGCCTAGGGAGGTTTGGTATTGATAGAGAGCGTTCCCCTTCCTGGATGTATTCCAGTAACCTGCTTCTGAGCACCTCAGAGTTTAAGTGTTGCTTGCTCCTCTGCCATTTAAACCAAAGCCTTATTGCAAACAGCTGTTTTTGCTGACATAGCGTTTCATGAGGAGCCATCATGGTTCTTGTCATCTGTCTTTTCAAGGTAAGACCTGAGCTGCTTCAGGTTCTCTAAAGCTCTTAGGGGGCAGAATGTTCCTGCCAACCTTGCTTTTTTTATTTTTATTTTTTCCTAAAACCTTAGAAATGGGGCAGTAGTGATTAAAGTTAGTGTTGTTAGTCCCAGAAGTACATGTGAGGGTGTCAACAGGTTGCTACACCACCACTGCTGTACTAATTTCCTTCCTCCTCAGTGGTTTGTTTCAACTGTATTACTTCAGGTCTCTGAAAGCAGCAGTATATTCAACAAAACAAGTATTTGGAAGATGTTGACTCCTTGGACCTTCTAAATTAACCAACTATTATCGGCTCTTCACTTTTTTAACTGATCTTCCCCAGGACAGACTGAAGCGGGTGACGTGGGAGTTGGCTCACCCGCAGCTCCCCGGGTTGTGTTGTAACTGTGCGATTATAGTTAAGTTTTAACTTCAGATTCAAGCACATGAAAGTCTTTTTAGGAATAAATTTTTAGGCAGTCATTTCTGCAAGAGCTTTTGAGTGTTTTGCAAAGTTTATTGTGTCAGCGACAGGATTTGATGCAAGGGTGTTATTATCCCTAGCTACTGTTGGTATTTTTCAGTCACTTATTTCACTTCCCCCCCCCTCTAATGAACAATGGAAGCAGGACATATCGCATGTTAGGTCTGCAACAAGAGCTTCAGAACCAGATCTTTGGCTTCTGATGGAATAACAAAGTTTAGAAACTTCTCTGCATGTGGGAATGGGCAGCAGACGAGGTGTGGAGAGCTGGTTTCTGTCTCTCCAAGAGGTACCTCATCCCTACAGCTTCTTGTAGTGTGGTGTGGTGCTGTGTAGGGAGGATTGTTTGCAGAATTTAGGCATCTCCCAGTAAGGAAGGAAGGTGGCCTGGCCTGTGGCTGGCTTGCCTTTAAGTAAAAGAAACAGTATCTGTAGTGAAGGAGGAAATAAAATGCCTGTCATTCCAGCCTGAAATAAATGTTAAGTAATTTTTCCAGAATACTTTTTACAGTCTTGAAACAATATCACAGCAGCTGAGGAGCAGTGAGGGGAGAAATCCTGATGTACCATACTCTTCTACTCCAATATGATAGGCTAACTTTTAGTTAAAAAACAAACCCAACTTTTTTGAAGACCTGTTTTTTTTTAATAAGACAGCAGACACTTTTGTCTTGACATAATTCTGTTTCTAAGATGCTTGTTTCTTAACTACAGTGGAGGGCAAAGGGACATGAAATGAGTTGCTTCATCAAAGAGGCCTGGTAAAATTAGAGTCTCTTTTAGTAGAAACAGATGCATATGTAGGAATATCTGAACTGGAGGGTACTGAAAACTAAAATGAGAAGATGCCGTTCATCGGGTTATGGCAAACAACTGCAGGACGAGCATATAGGGTGCAGCTGCATTGCATGGTCGATGGTGGCTGTGTTTGGTAGCTGTTGCACACAAGACACTGGCATCTCACCCTTGGGATGGGGTTTTTTTTTCTTGATTTCCTTATCCTTCTGAGCGTAGTTGATGTGGTCCACTTGTTTTCTCTCCTGTTTTAGGAAAGGTATAAGAAAGAGGTATTCTGAAAATCTTGTGTCTTCTTTGAAAAGGATAGTATTCTTGGTGGACCACAGACCCTCCCCAAAATGTTGCATAAGTGACTTTTGCACTGATGGTTGTTGGATTTGAGTCTAATCAAGCTCTCGCCATTTAGATGCTTTTTGGAGTTGCCTCCTGTGATCAAGTCCAGCCAAAGAAATGACGAACTGGACGTTTATGAAACCTTGCAGTAGCTTTTCCTTCTGTTTCTCTTGCAGCACAGCTTGAAATGGGCTCAATAGGATACTGTAAGCTCTTGTGGAAGTTGGATTCCAGCTGTCTTTTGAACTTGGCCTTAGAAACTAAATTAAACTTGTGAGTTTGCAACAGAAAAGTTTCTTTGGGTTATAGTAGTGCACAAACAGGCGTCATGTCCCAATAGGGTGGAACGCAGTAGCAAAGGCAAAACAGAGTTGTTGGGTTTCTCTGTAGTCCTCGAGACCTGATGGACAACATAATTTCTTGCAAACTGGGCCTTATTATGGTGTGGGCTTAGCTGGGGTGTGTGACTGCTCCGTCACCTCTTGCTCACTGGGATGTTTGCCGTAGCAGCAGCAATAGCTTCAGTGTGTTTTCGTGAAGTCACCCTGGGGCTTAGTGTGATCCCCACCACCCAAACCCCTTATGCAACACGGTTGGCTTCAACGCAGCTCTGCTGAAAAGCAGAGGCAAACAAAGATGGAAGGGAACCAGAGTCCTTGCTCCAGCAGCAAAGTACTGCAGCTCCAGGACCAAACCAGTCATCTTGAGCTGCTTTTAGTCCTGTGAACTTGATCTCCTCTCTCTGGGTCTTTGGAGGTAGAGGTCCTCTAAAGGAACATGGCAGAGATGTTAGGGCTTGCTTCAGGAGGGGCAGAAACAGCTTGGTTGCTAGTTTTATGAAATTATGTAGACAGTATTTTTTTAATAAGTCTGTGTTCTCTTGGAGCATGGATGGATAGAGAGATCTATTCATGATATGGTAGATTGTGTGTGACCAGCAAAAGGAGGTCAGAAGTTCAGTGAGGAGTAACTACCTCACCAGTGCTGTTGTTTATTCCTAATTTGCCAAGAAAAGAAGGAAAAAAGAAACTTCCAAATCCAAACCTATGCTACTTAAAACTGGGATCTAACAAGAGAGGATGGTAGTGAGAATATTCCACTTCTCTCCTTGCATGAGTGCAGATATCCCTGTCCTGCCCAGCTCTTCCTGGGAATGCAAGAAGGGATGACGCAAAGCGTAGAGCTCCCTGACACTGACATGCTGGAAAGGTTGGAAGGAATGGCACTGCTTACATTTGGGGTGGGGGGAAAAGTGTTCCAGTTCATAAATGTCTACTCCAAACTCTTGGTTGTCTGTTGACTGATTTAATTTCTGCTCTGACGAACCAGGATCCTTACGCAGTCGATTCTGGGCAGGGAGACTTGCACTGCGTAACATCAGGTTTGAAGCATTGTTAGACTGTCATGTAAGGCCCTTCCTAAAAATGGTGCAGGTGGAGAGGACTTCCCTATAGAATGTGGGAGTCATTCTAGTGACTCCCAAAGGCTCTTGGAGTTGGTCTGAAAGAACCTGTAGCATGACAGGAATGTGTATAAACCAGCTGACTGACAAATTTGAGGGTGACTAACTTGATTAAAACTCTAAGTGGTAGGAAATTCTTCTGTGATCCACAGGTAGAAGCTGTTCCTGAGCCTTGTAAAGACCAGGCTGAACTTCTCCTCTTGAGTTGTTCCTTTTCCCCAGTTGGTGATTGCAGGGAAACTGCAAAGTTGCTGTAGATACAATAGGCATGTGCCCCTCTAGTGCACTCACTGAACTTGCAGATTTAAGAGGGTGATTGAGCTCTAAACTGACAGGCTCTGCTCCTGAATAACTGAAATAGTAGTCCAAACCTCTTCAAAATGGCTTAATTTTTTTTTTACCAGAGACTCAGTGGTGTTGATTTCAGCCTCCTCCCTATAAACACTCTCAAAAAAGGTCTATCTAAATAATCATGAGGCCAGACCTGGTCACACCCTCAGTACTTGGTAGTTTCTGGTGTGTTTTTTTTCCTGATAACACTCAACCCATGTCTTTAGCCTGACGTGTGTTATAGTGCTGCCAGCTGTGCAGGCACATGCTTGAGTGACACATCTGTGGTTGCGACAGAGTTGGTTTAATTCTGAATTAAAGGCTCAGCCTTTGTGAATAGCAAAGTAAATGACCGGTTCTGACGATGTAATTTGCCTGCAAAATATCTCTATCACATCATGTGAAAGTAATGATAGGGCCTTTTTACTTCTAGAGCTGTAGCTGTGGGCAAAGACACATGTGTAGGAAACAGCAGACCACCACAAATCCCAGTCAAGCCACTTTTATTACTTCATCTTAAGAATAAGTCAGATCCTCAGTAATTAGTCTGCAATAACACAGACTTTCCAGTACACTGCCCCTCTCTTTTATGGGGGTGCAGGTGGGAGAGAAAACTAAAAATAATAGAAAAGTGTGACTCACTTTGTGTGAGTGTTTTCACTCCAGCTGTTTAAAATGCTCCAGTAGATTGGAATTGGTGCTGGGGAAGGGGAAAACTGGAGGCACAGGTAAGGAAAACTGCCCGTATGAGTAACGTGATCCCGAATCACAGCAGTGTGTTTGCCCACCACGGAAGATTTACATTAAGGGGTGAGGAGGATGACTGTGAAGTGTGAAAAGGCAAACTAATAGGCTTTTATAAACTGTCTCTAGGCATTGTACGAGGTGTTACTGTTTGTGTAACACTTACCGAGTATCCAGAGCGAATTCAGGGCTGGCTGGTGTGGGTAGACATCTCGCTGGGCCTGTGGAGTTTTGCTTCCAAGCTTATCAACATCCTTCTACAAATAAAACTTAGGGCAGTTGGCGGAAGAGCTGGATTAGGTGACAGGTTTGTTGTATCCTTGGGGCAACTCTAATCTTGTGCTAAGACTGTTAGAAATACCTTCATAATACGAATTTTCTGTTCTAGCAGTCTAGCGAAACAGCTGTTTTAAGACACAGGAATCTGCTTTTGTGAGCCTTATTTCTGCACTATTTTGCTTTGTGTTTCACTGCTGTGCCCTGGGTTAGGGTCAGTGGTGCACTCAGCGTGCTTTTGGGCAAACAGGTCTCATTGCAGAGGCTGGTGGACTTAGTACTTAGATATTAGGTATGTGTCCTGCGAGGCCAAAGCAGTGCATTCGTGCTTCAAGATCGATTAGCGTTTGTTGTTCTCGTGAAAGAAGAGGATATTCTTTAAAACGGAATTAGATCTGTTGGGGTTTTGAGACTTCAAGACAAATGTAAGCAGCAGCGTATTTGTATAAGGGAATGAAAAAATGAACTCTAGTTCTTGTAATTTTTTTAATGGGGCATGAAGGTGTGGTGTTGGTGTTTATCATTAATGTTCCAGGCAACGTGCTAACGTCTGGTGATGGCAATTCCAAACCTGGATAAAGAAGATCCAAACATTCTAATAAAAGATAAAGCCCAGCAAATGCGTCCTTCTTTTATGCTCTTTGACCAGTTCTTTGGGCAGTGGTAGGAATGAAGCATTTTTGGTTGCCGGGGGAAGGGGAGGGGGATTTGATGTCCCAATAAACACCAGCCTTTTAACTAGGGCCCAAGGCAATGGCCGAGGTGGATATCTCTGGGTGAGGAGCAGTACGAGTGGGCAACTTTCTTTTTTTTCTTTTTCTTCCTTTCAGATGGAAAGAATGCGAGTGGATCCAAACAGCGTTATAATCGTAAAAGAGAAACTTCATATTCCAAAAATGAGAACTTTTCCAGTCAGTCCCGTCGCTCCAATTCACAGAAAAGCAAAGCTTTTAACAAGATGCCCCCTCAAAGGGGAGGTAGCGGCGGAAGTGGCAAACTTTTTAGCTCTTGTAATGGTGGAAGACGAGATGAGGTGAGAATTGTAATGCCCTGCCTCCAAGGCCTTCTCTCTTGGGACGAGAGGATCGCTCTGACCTGCCTAGATAGGTCTCCTGTGTTCAGCTCCTGGGCTGGGAAGGGAAAGAGCGATAAGAGGTGCTAACATCGTTGAGATGCCAGAGTGAGTGTGAGCCGAACAACTTGGCAACAACAGAAGAGGAGTGCTCTCTGCTCTGAGAGACTTGCAATAAAAATGCCATCTGAGGAATGGGTGCCTAGACAGGTCATGTACATACCTCATGAAACAGAGGTCCTTCGTCAAAATATCTAGTGATACGATTTCTAGCTTTTAAGTCTGACGTGGTTGTGTCTAACCACGTCAGTGTACAAATTTGCATGTTCTAGTGGTATTGGGAAAGTAACTGTATTAGCCTTGGTGACATTGAGATGGAGTAAAGCCAAACTGAGGCTTTTACGCTGATCTGGGTCTAAATGCTGTAGACTATTCGTGGGTTTTCATTGATGCTCTGATTTTTCAGTTTTAGTGGATGGGCAACGCTGCTCTCTTAAGTTGCTGACTGTCAAAACTCCCCTGCTGTCTCTGTTGAATTCTCATTGTATGAAAACTGACCAAAGCAAGTACAACCTGTGCAGATAGTGGTGGGACTTGTATTACTTTCCATCTAAAAGAATATTGTCAGGATTTGAACAACTTTCTTCTGTTGTTAACCTGAACTACTAGGTTTTGTCAGCTTTTACTTGTCCTTGTGTTGGTTGTTTTTATGCTCTCCTCCTTTTGAACAGTGTGGGGTAAGACCACTCAGTTCCAACTTTTGGGTTCTCATGCACTTTTAACGCTGCACTGCTTGATTTGCAGAACTGGAATGGGCGAAGGTGAGTGAGTGGATGCTGCGTGTTCTGTATGTCATCACTGACGGGGCAGGGGTATCAACTTGTTCTGATGCTTTTGCAGTAGATTCTAGCAGGTTCTAACCAATGCTGTTGTCTCTTAGGTAGCAGAGGCTCAGCGGGCAGAGTTCAGCCCTGCCCAGTTCTCTGGTCCCAAGAAGATTAATCTGAACCACTTACTGAACTTCACTTTTGAACCCCGTGGCCAAGCAGGCCATTTTGATGGGAATGGACATGGCAACTGGGGGAAAAGGAACAAGTGGGGACATAAGCCTTTCAACAAGGAGCTCTTCCTGCAGGCCAAGTGAGTGGAAGACTGGCAGGGCTCTTCTACTGAGCTGTAAGGAATGATCAGTCAGGTTTGACTATTTGTATTGACTTTTCCAGGGTGAAGTTACCTCTCTGTAATGTTTTTAGTGGTAAAGACTACACTCAAAACAGATAAAAATATATCAAGTTGTCATCGTCACCTATTTACAAGAGATCTGATGGACTGAGCCCTTTAGATACAACCCAACTAGTCTTTTGCTGTAATTTTCTAGCTTTGCTTGTGGAACACGACAGTCCATTAGGAAGCCCTATGTCATTCCCTTATGGGAGATGTTTGTTTTTTTTTTCCAAACAAATAGTATATTGAGATGGTAGGGGTAGCAGTTGCTGGATGAAAACTAATCTGAATTAATAAATCTCAGAAGCAATTGCTCATATGGGTCTTAGTTCCTAAACTGCTGATTACTTCACAGGCCCCAAGGTATGTAGTATAACCCAAACAATGATCAGTGTAGTAATTCAGCAGTAGAATTGCTTTTGACTGGAAATAATGGTCGCTTTCACCAGAATTTGAAGTGTGTTCAGGACTTCCTCTGTCTGATTGCATTAAAGATAACAAAACCTATTTTCAGCATTGATGCTTCTGACTTTCCCCTATTGTTTTGTGGCTTATTGTAGTGAAGTCCATTTGCAGGAACCCTAGTAGTTCTAGTTTTTGTGAGCATATTTTTTCCACTTGTGAATTCCCTGCTTTTTAATAGATCCCTGATGGAGCTGGCTGTTTCTTACATGTTTCTGGAAACCCACTCTGCCTGGCTCATTCCATGCTTAGTATGTGATGTTGTGTCTAACTGAAATTACACACACCTGTATTCTGGAAATCTGGTTGTGAATTGAATGAACTCTTTTGGGGTTTGTTAGTAGAAGTTACTGACTGCATTCAGCAGTTTTCTGCTGGACAAAGAAGAAGCTCAGAGAATCCTATAGGATAGTTCTCAAAGAATTTTTAGAAACAACTGAGTGGATCATCTGTTTCTTTGCCTTTCCCCAGCTGCCAGTTTGTTGTCTCTGAAGAACAGGACTACACAGTCCACTTTGCTGATCCAGATACCTTGGTCAACTGGGACTTTGTGGAGCAAGTGGTCAGTTTTGATGGGCTAGATTTTTTTTTTCCTCCTCCTTCTTCTTCTTCTTAAGAAGCTCAACCTGTCTTTAACTGCCCCTTTATCTCTGTGATGTTACGTAAAACTCAGCTGTTTTTGAGTTGAGGCCTCTTCTGTCACTCCCACAATACTGGGAAAGATCTGTCATGGAATATATTATGAAATACTTTCATGACAGGAAAAGAGAAGTGCTAAAATCTATTAGGAAAATTAGCAGCTTCTTCTTGCTTTCGCAGATGGGAGCTCATCAAAAATAGTATCTGACATTCTGTAGACAGAGTCCTTGTGATTGAGATATTAACAGAAAACTTGGGCACAAGTCCATGGAAGAGGACTAGAGTGTAGAATTTTGAAGAATTATTCTGTGCAGAGGTGGCCCATCTTGCCTAGCAACAAAATGGAAAATCTCTTGAGAACTGTGGTCAGAACTTTGGGTTGCCTCAAGCAGAAACTTGTCTGCCAAAACTAGTCGTGGTGTATGGTGCAGCTGGAGAGGAGGTAGGGTTACTGTTACCCAGTGCTACCAGAGAGCTAAAAAAATCTATGTGCTTGCATGAGAGTTGTGTCTCTGCAACATACAGATGCTCATACAGTGTCTGACTAAAGTAGCATGTTCATGGAAATAGGTAAGTTCAGTCTCACAGTTAAACAGGGCTGCACATGCCTGCTTGTGTAAGTGAGGTGGCAGAGCTCGTTTGCTGTCTTCTCAGCGTCTGAATTCAGATGATGAAGATGCTGCTGACTCTTACAGATGATGAATACATGAGAGGAAACATGAGAAAAGTGACTTTTCTAATGTTGTTAGAGTAGAAATGCCAAATAGGTGGTAATTGAAGGTTATTCCATATGCGTTGTGAAGGTGTTACTTAGTTCACAGTGCACTTAATTTATTGGTAAAGAAGGAGAGCCTAAAGAGCTGGAAGATTAATATGTTAGTGTAGATCTTAGAGGTGGCTTATTCTATAGCACAGGAACTGATTTCCAAGTCTAAAACTTGTACTATTCTTCTCATGTGCCGTTTCAGCGAATTTGTAGCCATGAAGTGCCCTCTTGCCCAATATGTTTGTACCCACCAACGGCAGCAAAGATCACCCGCTGTGGGCATATCTTCTGTTGGGCGTGTATCCTTCACTATCTCTCCTTGAGTGAAAAGACCTGGAGTAAATGTCCTATTTGTTATGGCTCTGTTCACAAGAAAGATCTTAAGAGGTGAGACTTGATATTTATTAAATGATGTATCTTCTTGAAATGCTATTTTTACCCTACTAACCTCCTACTTACATTGCAGTGTCGTTGCTATGGAAACACGTCAGTATGCAATTGGTGATACCATTACGATGCAACTTATGAGAAGAGAGAAAGGTGTTCTGGTAGCACTTCCCAAATCACAGTGGATGAATGTGGTGCAGCCTGTTTACATCGGAGGTGAGCATGTCTGGGTACTGGTTGGCATCCTTCTCCTAACTGGGACTGGGACTTGCGTAGAGAGGATTTACCATGGCAGTGACATGCTGTCGCCTTGAAATAGACCAAATTACAAAACATGTGGTTTAGCAGCTGAAAACCTTAATGATCACATATTAATAATAAGCTTTTTACTCACGGTTTGTTTTTCATAAGGCTTTAATTTATGTGCTGTTTCCCTTCAAGTTACTGTGCTGCAGCTCCTGCCTCCTCAGTCAGTTTGGTGTGAGTTTTGTATCGTAGAGTTGTTGGTTTGACTCTTGCTGCTTTTGTTGGCTCCTCAGTGTCCTTAACTTTTTTTCCCTCCTGGCTCCTCATTATACAGCTTAGCAGAAATAACTGTCCCCGTCTAAACTATTTCAAGGATGTAACCTTCAGCAAGGTTTCCATCATCCTCACTTACCAACTAAAATCTTGAGAATGATACAGGAAAATAACCAGAACTATTGCAAACCTTCTGCAAACATCTGTTGCCTGACTTCTTCAGCTTTCTTCAGTCAAGTAATGTGACTAACACATCGTCATCTTATCTGTTGGTGTCACAAAAATTTTGTGACTAAAGAAGTACTTTTACTTCACATTGCTGTTTTGTGGGCTGCCTTGGCTCACTTCGTTTTGCAGTCACATTTGTGAAAGGCTACGTGCATTTAAGCTCCAAGTAAAAAGTCAAGTCTCCTGACGCATGATGGGCAGCCAGCAGGCAGGGTGTGTGCTTGCACATTCCTCACTGTTTGAAAGGGCTTGAAATCCTTTCATAAAACAAAAAACAGCAACAACAACAACAAAAAAGAACAAATATGGCATTTGAGATCATTCTAAACCCAGGAAATTCAGCATTAATTTGGTGTTCTGTAGACAAGGTTGGACCCTTGGGGAGCAGGGACTGTGCTAGTAGGTGATGCTATGGTTGCTGTAAGCTGTAGAGTTAATCTCCAGTAAGAAAGATTACTACCTTTTGCTGAACTTGCAATTCTGTAGTTTACCTTTTCTGCTGTGCTTATTGTAAAAAAAAAAAAAAAAATCAAAACAAACAAAAACAAAACAAACCAAAAACCAACCTCACAATAATGTTTTGTGTGGATTTTGAATATTTAGGGGTTTATGAACTAGTTTGAGCCAAAACAGAGGTCACTTTTGCAGAACTTCCCAGTTGCAGTACTTTATGGAGAAGAGGAAGAAGCTGCAGACTGCATTGTCTCAGGCACTTTTGACCACCCAAGGCTTCTCAAAGGTGGTACTTCCACAGCATAGAAGTTTATACTTGATTTTTTTATTATTATTTTTTTTTGATGTGTAGCAACTGAGTGGTGAAATGGTGGGTTGCAAGTGGCAGATAAAGTGCTATGTGGGGGAAATGTGTGTAGCAGAGCAGGTATGTGGCACCAGCTTGTGTCATAAACGATACAAGGGTAATACACGCAGTCTGTATCAAATTCTTGCTAAGGGTTTTCTGCCCTGGGGAGGATTAACTCACAAAATTGAGCAGTAGCAAAACTTCAGAAGAAACAGCAGTCCAAACTGGTGCCTCTACACGAGGTTATTAATGATTTAGTGCTCTTTCTGTTCAGATGACCAGCACAGTCAGTATTCAAAGCTGCTTCTGGCATCCAGGGAGCAGGTCTTGCAGCTGGTGATTCTGGAGGAGAAAGCGGCATTACTGAAACAGTATGAGGAAGAAAAACACACCCCAGAGGCTTGCTTTATTGAGGCTGCTATCCAGGAACTGAAGGTGAGAACTTCTGTAGAATAACTTTATTTTTAGGAGTATGCTGAGCATCTGTGTTGTGCTGTGTAATTGGTCATGTGTGATTATTCTGGTCTCTGTGATGTACATACTAGCAAGGTTTGCTGCTAGCATAACATTATAAATCTTGGAGGAGACTTCTGGACCCCAGGTATCTGCTGCGATGTTGAAGATAACAGAACAATGCTTTTTACTGAAGGGTATTCCTTCTGCTTTCAAGGGAAGATGTGTTTCCCTTTGAGCTCCAGCAATTTCTGGGATAACTTCTGTTGGGCAGACACGGGCAAACCTATAGAGTATTCCTTTTCAGATCACTTGAGCATCCTGTAATGAATGTGCTTTCTAGTAACAAAAATGAGGGGACCCCTCTTCGAGGTTCACTCTGTGTTACAGATGAATTACAGATCTGTGAAGACCTGAAGTGTAGGACAAAGCTAAAAATAACTATGGTGTTAGTCTCCTGGCTTAAATAGGAAATTGAAACTTGTTCACTTTGGGTGACCTGTAGGAGCGAGAAATGGCACTGTCTGCTGACCAGGACAAAAACAATGGCATTGCTGGAATCAGTGCAGCTGTGGAAGAATTGGTCCTAGAAAGCTCCAAGGCTGTGGAGCCTGCAGTTTCCCAAGAGAAAAAGGTGGGTGACAACTCTGCTCTGGCAGATCTTGTTTTAATACTCTAATTCTGCCACTCTGCACTGCAGTGTGTGGTGAACTGGTGCCAGAGATTTTTGCAGATGGTAATCTTTTGAAAACAGTGATGTGGTACTAACTGTATGCTCTCTGATGTGATAGTGTGGTGTGGAGTATCTCTCTGCATTTGATGAGGAGCTTGTGGAGCCTTGCTCTGATCTGGCAAGTTCCTTTTCGCCTCCTGTGGAAGCAGAAGAGGCAGTGCTGGATGAAGAGGAGGTACCTGAAGTGGACACCGTAGGGGAACCTGATACTAACACTACAGAAGAACCAAATCCAGCTGAAACAAGCTGCCAAGAATCTAAAGATACAATTAGCAGTGGACATCCTAGCAACTCTCCTTTTTACTATTTCTATCAAGGTCAGTGCAACGAAATCTTGGAATCATGGGGACAGAGATTCCACCTTTGGGGTCCTCTTGGGAAAGATGTTTGTCAGTTCATTAGGTGCAAGCAGTTCATTAGGTTAGCAACCCCTGTGGAAATGAAAGTCCTACTGAAATTCAGAAAAGAGCTTTAATTTTGTTACTGGAGAATGTACTGAGGTGGGGAGAAGGGTATTGAAAATTAACAGGCAAAGAATGAGTGAAAATGTCTTGTCTTATCTTATAGCGGAGGATGGACAATGTATGTATCTTCACCCTGTGAACGTTCGGTGTCTTGTTCGTGAATACGGCAGCTTGGAGAAGAGTCCGGAGAAGATAACTGCAGCTGTAGTGGAGATAACTGGCTACTCAATGACAGAGGTACGTATTTTATCTTCTTATTGGTTAAGGACCCTTGTTTTAGCAGATTGATCGTTGTAGCTGACAGATGAGACTTGTTTCTCTTCAGTAATAAGAAATAATAACTATGAATGGGTAGGCATGCTAATCTGTGAAGGGTATCTCTGTAAAGTGCAGTACCTTATGTTTTTGATAAGTAGACTGCAGTCTAGCTTTTTTTCCAGAAAGTAGGAAATTCTAGGAGTAAGAGACCTCTAGACCGTGTTGTGATGATAGATTTGCTCTTTTTTTATCAGGATATAAGACAGCGTCATCGCTACCTTTGTCACTTGCCCCTCACCTGTGAGTTCAGCATTTGTGAGCTGGCTCTGAAGCCACCCATCATCTCTAAGGAGACTTTAGAGTTGTTTTCAGGTTGGTAAAACTACCTTTCTCATAGGCTCTGTCATGTATCTGAGGGTGAAGGGGAAGTCGTTCTTATCGCTTAAGGGTGGAAAAAAAGAACATTCAGAGCAGCTTTACTCCTCTTGTGCCAACTGTCTGATGACTACTAGACAGAACAACCCCAGTTCACTGTTTTATAGACAGCAGTTATACAAAGAATAAAAAAGCCTGACTGCTTGGAAGAGCATATGTTGTTTGTAAGCGTATTTTGTTACTAATGTGCTAGAACTGAATACGTTCTTCTCAAAGCTGAAGAAAACTCTGCCAAAATATTGGTGTGGCTTTCTTATATCAAGTGCTGTGTATTGCTCCTAGATGACCTTGAAAAGAGGAAACGTCTACGGCAGAAGAAAGCTCGTGATGAACGACGACGTGAACGCAGAATTGAGATAGAAGAAAACAAGAAGCAGGGCAAATGTAAGTCGTGATGGAGCATAACTGGTGGATTTCAAGTCATCTTTAGTTGCTGAGCTGATTTTCTTGAGCTATAGGATGAACTCTAAGGCTTTTAGTTTGTAGAGTGTACTTAGAACAAGATTACAGGGTATTAGAAACAACGTCTGTAGAGCAAAAAATACAAGCTGTTTTAGTCAGGATGTGAAATGTTACGCACTTCCTTCCTACTTGCACATTATGGGGGAGACAGAGGGCATTCGAGGGCACAGCTGTCTCCATGGTGTATATAGCTCTCAGGATTCTTGGTTTCCGTTTTTATAGTAATCATCATATAGAGTGAAAAGTGAAGAAGGGAAAAGAAATGCCTAGGAGCTGCTTCCATCCAGCAGCAGGGCTTGTACTGGTCTCTAAAATAGAGGGTGGAAAGAAAATTGAGTTGGCACCTCCTAGACTCCTGAAACAACTTGCATATTGACAGTCCTCCCCCACATTGTGTAGTGCTTTAATTTAAAAACTCTTTCTAGATCCGGAGGTCCATATTGCTTTAGAGAATCTGCAGCAGTTCCCTGCTTTTACCTCTTGCCCTGGAGAAACTACCAGCACTGATCATCAGAGCTTCTGTCTGTCTCCTCTTGGCAGAAGCCCTGTGTTTCAGACAGGTGAGCATCTGGAAAAAAACATAACACATCTAGTTCTTGATCATTCTTTTGGGTTCTACTGCTCAGGTCATCACGCTAAACTTCCTTAATACTGGTCAAAGACTGCATCTTCCCTAGATTGCCTGTGACTTCATACACAAAAGGTTGATACGACTAAGAAACATTCTGGTCCTTTGCTTTGTATTACCTCTACTTCAGTGACAATATGAAATCTGCTTTGTAATTGCCCCAACTTTTAAATCTTTGCTGAGGCAGAAGAAAAGAAAGGAAAAAAATTCCTCAAAAGTGGAGGAAAAATGCATACCAGAAAAATGCTACTGGCATTTTTTTCTTTCTGCCCTCTCTGAATTCCCCACCATGTTATACTAAAATCAGACACAGTTGATGAGCACTCAGGTTGTTGTCCAGTGATGATTTACCAAATGTTTTCTCTTGCAGTTCATAGAAAATACCAAATATANTAAAAAAAAAAAAAAACAATTGAGGAAATTTGAGAGGTCCCACTGAGTGACTAATGAACAGCATTTATGAGATTAAAATGATTAATTGCATAAGAGAATAAAGCTTTATTTCTGTTTCATCCCAATAAGCAGCAGCATAATGAGTGCCTTTGCCAAATGCAGCTGGCTTTAATCACCTGCTTTCTCCGTAGAATCTGTTTCAACTCCACTGTCGCCTGCTGCCAGCCAGGTCAGCCCGTTGCTCTGTGGCAGTTTAGAAGAAGAGTCTCCTTTCCCTTCCTTTGCCCAGGTAAGCTGTGCAGCAGGGTAAAACTTGTCAGAATTGCCTGTGTCGTAGTTGGGGATTCATTTGAGAACGCAATTGCTTCCACCACAAAAACCACGTGGGATGAATTTTAGGGAGACAACGTAGCGTTGGAATGCTTGAAGGGATTCCTAGATTTTCTTGCCACTTAGGGAACATGCAGGAGTGGTCTAGTACATGGGGTTTGATCATATCTTGCAACTTTTTTTTGGTAGATGTTGAGAGTTGGAAAGGCAAAACCAGAAACATGGCCCAAATCTGCTCCAAAGACAAGAGGTAAGAAAATTTGATATTACTACTTCAGGTTCTTTACCACGCATGTAAATGTAACAAGTCTTGTAACTTCACATCTGGAGTGGGGAGGGACGTATGCACTGTGAAAACTTTATAATTCTGCCTCTCAAGGCCGTTTCCTTCTTTCAGATGAGAACACTCTGGCACTCCCTGTGCCAGCAGACAGTGATGGAGAAAGTGACGGCTCTGACCGCATACCTGTGCCCAGCTTCCAGAATTCCTTCAGCCAAGCTATTGAGGCAGCCCTCCTGAAACTGGACAAACCGTCCACACCTGATCATTTAGCAGGTAAGAGGTGGGGTTGAAGGCATGAAAAACTTCTGAAGTGAAAAAAAATATAGTATTTCCCCTTCTTCCTCTGGGATAAGTGAGAAGAGCAATTTTGGGACCAAATACTGGCCACAGGACAGTTCTGAAAATTGTCAGGTTATGGTTTCTAACAGATTGTCTAGGGCTTCTCTTGGCTTAAAGCAGCTTTTAGTGGGAGCTGAGATCCCCAACCAGCAAGGAATACTGTTAGGACAGAGATGGCTTTTGACAGTCACGTTTGCCATGTCTCTTCTGGAAGTAAATTTAAGCTTTATCTCAAGGAAGTTCAGGTTATGCACTTTTAAACTGAATATACCTGAGCTGCTGAACTACCACTTAAGTTTGCCCAAAATACCAAGGTAGCTGCTAGCTGAGATTTCAAATTAGGAACTTTGAAACAAATTGGGATGAACTTAAACCTCTAAGCTGGCTGATAAAACTCATCTATAAAGATCATGTGTGGTGTTTAGCTTGTGTTTGGAGACTACACTGAATGATGGAGAGTTGGATAGGAGGGCCTGGGAGTTTCAGTGGAATTGAGTATCAGCTCCAGTTGTGCATTTTGGGCATTGATGAAAGCAATACCTGTCTGAAAGGCAAACTGCTGCAAACATTTGCTGCCCTGGGATGTGCTGTTGCAAAAGCAACTTTAGAATCAATTAGGCACGTTTACAGGTGTGGTTTAGGGGTGATGGAGTCTTCCTTAGTTTGCCTGCAGTAATTTTTTTGTCAAAATTAAACTACCTGATGCTTAGTGAGTTGATGGGAAGTATCACAGGCCTGTAGAATTCATTTAGGCTAGAGGAGACCTTCATCATTTGTGTGTGACGTTCTTGTTCCATGAGAAGAATGACAGTGTCATTTTAATCCTTCACAGAGGAGAAGGGAGGCAAGAAAAGAAAGAAACAGAAGCAGAAGCTACTGTTCAGCACCTCTGTTGTTCACACAAAGTGATTCTGCTACTCAAGAGAAGTTTCCTCTCCTGGTTTTCTTTTCATTTTGCTTTGTTTTGCTGCTATAGTTTAAGTATTTAAATTTGGACAGACTTAACTTGTGTTTCCAGGGCTTCTAGGGGATTCAGGAGGAAACCACGACAGTTTATGTTGAAGGAAGGTGTTTTGATTCCAACTGCTTAATTAGTTGATACTGAAACAAAGTTTTGAAAGAAACAACCCAGAGAAAAATGAGCCAAGGGCTTCTAGTCTATGCCAAATCGGTTCTTTTGGCCTAATAAGCAGTGTGAAAGTCTTTTCAGCCGTGTGGCACTGCCAGAATCCTGCAATATCACCTAAGTGAAGAGGCAGAGAGCCTTTATTTCCCTAGAAGTAGACATTGGCAGAAGTCCACCTGACTGTGACAGTAGTGCTGTTCCAGTAAAGCTGTCAAACTGCTGTCTTGAGAAACTGGTTTCCACTGCACTGGAAACGGGCAAAAAAGCTTCCTGGCTTTAGGGTGTTAGCTGCTATATCTGTTCTTTTTCTAAAGAGCAAGAATTCCTCCTGTTCTCCTGGCTTGGAAAGATTTAAAGCTGAGGTGAGTGTAAAGCAGAACTTGGCTGCTTGGTTTTTGAAGTGACACTTGATGAATTTGTGTATTTTAAAATGCGTACTGGCACTAGTGTAGAAGGAACCTCCTGGCTTCTCTCAGTTGTTCAGTTCTGTTTTAATGTGGGTGAGTGAGTGAGGCTGCTAAGTTTTTTTTATTTTTATGTTTTTTGCCAACCACAGGCTACACATTCTTTGTAACCTGGTCATCTAGAATAAACACTCCACCCTAGGGCTCTTGGTAACTACCTGAATGATGCTTTTGACCCTGGCTGCTTTTGAATTGGAACAACTGATAGCTGGAGTCTGTAGATAACTTTTATCCCCCAGCAAGAAGCTGGGGTCCCTTGTACTGGGATAAGGGCCTGTATCTGCTTGGTTCTGGGATGTAAGTTGGTCTGCAGTAAGCACCTCAGGCTATAAACACGCCTCTTCTGGAACCCTTCCTGCTCTTTCTTTGGGTGGTCATGTTCTGCACTGCTTGTGGTTTGATTTGAGTTAATGAGTTAAGTGGTGTGGATTTTGTTGAATAAAATGAACTGTAGGTGTAATGTACCAGTCAAGGCCAACAGTTGCAATAAATCTTCTGCACACGCACTGCCAGTACTGCACACTTCCTGAGCTGTCCCTGAACTGCCGTATCAACGTGGAGCACACCACCTCTTACTTGCACAGATTCAATTCTTACCTTCCAGCTGCCAGATTTCATGCCAGGAAGCTGGTATAAAGCACCCTCTGCTTTACAGTGCGAGACTGAGACGTGTCTCCTCTTAGGCCCTGCTTGCGGCAGCGCTCTGTGCTCTGCCCGTGTTGGCACAGGCTTCAGAAAACTGTTGTGCTCTCTCCTGACGCTGACCGGGCTGAGCAGGGAAGCCGTGTGTTGGAGACTCCTGCAGTTGCATATTCTCACGCCACTGGTAAAGTCATTGGTTCTGTCCCTACATAAAAAAGTTTTGGTCAATATATTGACGCTTGATTTAAAAACGGTAGGCTCTGTATTACACAAGTGCCTCCTCGAGACACTTAACCGCCTGTGCATGGGAAGCTGGTACCCAAGAGCGTACTCCACAAATCTGTGTGTGCAGCTGTAAACCAGAAAGGAGGGGGAGAGGGAGGAGGTGAAGAATACTTCAACTGTTACAGGAGGACAGAGGAAACACTTGCAAAACAGTCTTTGAAAGCAGCTTGACTTCACGCTTGGTCACAATTAACTACACTCAAAAGCAAGACGGTACAGCTTGTCAAGAGAGGGCAAAGAAACTAAGACAGGATGCCTGAAAGTGGTAACACATTTTGCTGTTAATGCTTTACGTGCACGTTGGGAAACTGCTGGTGAGGGTGGAGAAAGGAACTAAGTAAGACTCAAGTTTGCAGTTAACTGCATTCATAGTACTACTGTTTCCTATTTGTAACAGTCATTTTAAGCCATGGAACAGGAGTAACTACTTAGTGTCTAACCGGTACCTGTTGTGTTCTATTATCTCTACACATTTATAGTCAACTTTTCTTTGCATTGGGAAGAGACAGAATAGCTGGAGCTGGTGAAACTCACCTCCATTTCTCGCAGGCACTAGGAGGGAAGTGATGTGGGCAAGGACTGTCCCTTCTGCAGGGGCAGGCTCCACAGGGACAGCACCTTCAATTGTATCTTGTTTTCCTATGGATTCAAGAGATAATACCAGCAATGCTACTTTCCTGTAACTGATTGGTGTAAACTTAATAAATATCTAAGCAGTACTTGAACCTGTGAGTTTTAAATGGGTCAGATGGAGCTGAGCCTTACAGCTCTACCTTACATTCCGTGTACTCTCTGCTCTTGTGTACACAACCGGTGCTTTTGTGACTCAAAACAGTGGGTGGCACTATGGGTAACAGGTGTGCTTGGAGATAAGGTAAAAACCGGTAAGATGTTAATGCTTTTTGTGTACTGAAGGAGACCAACTACATTCCTTATCCATGTTAACTGCCTAAAGCTCACTTCTACCTCAGCATGAAGATCACATTGAGCTCCTGCACTCCTTGGGAGTGCAGGTGGTTTTGACTCCTAGAGTGAAAGAGGCAAGTAACTTACTTAAGTAAAACCACATAACTTTATTAAAATCAGTTTGAAAACAATTTAATTAAGAATACTTGGAATGGGGAAATGAAGTATAAATATGAACAAATGCATTTTCTATCTCCTGCTTTGAAGATCACTGGCAACATCTTGATTACACAAGCACAGGGCAGTGGTGAACAGTAACTAGTAACGTTTAGTCTGTCTCTATGCCATCATCATCTTCTTCATCTCCACTTGGAGACTGCTCTTCTGTAAGGGAACAGCTTAACAAGGACTTCTGTATACACCGTCTTTCCTCTGCAAAAAAGAACAACAGAGCAGAGGGTAATGACTTGTTTTCACATATGCTGGAATATCCTCAACTTCTAAGGAAAGGAACACTTCTATGTTCAAGAATTCTGAAGTAGCCCAGCGTATCTTACAACCCCCCAAGGAACCGAGGCTGCATTTTAGGAAAGTGGCTGGAGTAACTCACCTTCGTTTGTACAGTTTTGCAGCAACATCAGCAGCTGTCTCCTGTTGTACTGAATTAGAAATTTCTGACATGTTCTTATAGTACCTGTAGGAGTCACAAGAACAGTATGTAACAGTCTACAAAACCAATTGTTGCAGAGCTGCTAGAATATTTTCTAAAGATCATCACATCAAGGGACAAATGCCCCAGGTAACACTATTATTAATGTAAATACTAAGAAGGGGCTGTAGACTTAATTTCTGTGCTGCCATGGCTAAGTGGTGGAATGGTAATTTCTGACATGTGCTTGTTATTTGCCCCAGGTGGTTAATGTTCAAGACCTAGATGATAATATACTTTTTAAAAAGATATTTTAAAAAGAAAATAATGCTGCTTTGGTTTTGTACTGCATGTAATTAGGATTCCAGCAGAATTAATGAGGGTTTCAACAAAGAACTGCAGCTGCCTGTTTCTTATTTAGACTTCTGGAAGCAGCTACTTTAGCTACACCCATCGCACACACGGGGGTAAAATGGAGTTCTTCCGTGTTAACAGCATGGGAAGATACGATCGAGCCCCGCGTTTGTCTTCCCCCCTCCCCCAGCCCCGGGGACCGGCTGACCTCCGACGTGCAGGGTATGGAGGGAGCAGGGGTAGCGCTGGTTCCGGCTCTCCAGCTGCCGGACGAAGGGGAGCGCGGAGCAGAGCAGCCGGTAGAAGTCCTTGCGGCACCGCAGGAGCACGGTCCCGGTGTAGGCATTCAGGTACTTCACTGCGGCCACACACACACACGCACCGGTCAGGCAGTACCCCCGGCCTCACCAGAAGAGCCCCCCACCCACCCAGGAGCCCGCCGGCACCTGTGAAGGAGATGGAGCAGCAGGCCAGGCCGTAGTCCCCGTGCACCCGTGCGATAGCGTCCCTAACGGCGAGGCCCACCGCGCGGTCCTCGATGCACTGCCGGCACCGCGGATCCTCCGAGACTACCTCACACAGCACGTACCTGCGGGAGAGCGCGGCCTCAGAAGGACGGAACCGGACAGACAGACCCGGTCCGCAGCACCGCTGTCCGCCTCACCTGTTCTTGAAGCGAACCATGGCGGCGGCAGCCGATTCGGACAGACGTTGCGCCTAGCCAATGGGCGAGGAGCATCCGCGCATCGCAGCCAATCGTCGTCGTGCAGGGGCAGGAACAGAGGAAGGACTTCCTGACCCCAACCTCTGGCGCGGTCCTACCCTCCTTCATCTGCCGGCAGCGAGACCTGCGCATGCGCGCTCCTTCTCCCCCGTCCCGCCATCCCGCACCCTCCGCGCGAGGGCGCGCGCGGCGCGCGGCTGAGGGGGCGGCTGTAGGGCTGCCGCCGCCGGCTTTGCTGCAGGTGAATTATTTCTTTTTAGCCCTTTTCGCTGCCCGGTGTTTCGACCCGCCTCGGTTGAGGTGACCCCAGCTCGCTCCATCTTATTGCTAAATGGTCTTTTAGGTGGAGGCGGGACGTCCCGCTTTCACAGCCCTGCTTCGTCTGAACGGAGCCGCGGGAAGGCCCCGGGGAGGAGGGCGAGGACAGGCCCAGTGTTGCAGTCCCCACTCCAGCCGTGGCAAGCGGTGGGGCCGCCGTCTGCTGTGCGGGGCTGAGGGCGTTAGCGGAGTGCCCAGTGCCGCCCCTGTGCTCTTGGGAGGGCTCTTTACCTTTGCTCCCTCACGAAACTGTACTCAGGTGCCCGTAGCTCCTCGGGGGTGTTCTGGGATATGTACTAATGAATGAAAACAGCTGAGAAAATTGCAGAACAGAGCTATGTCTCATAATTATTTCCATAGTGGTTTTCAAAGCTGTTATCTGTGATGGATTATCTGAGGAAGCAATGAGCACTCTTCTGGTACCAGAAGAAACTGGGGAGAGGGGAAACGGTGATGGGAAAAGATACGAGGTGGGCACCTGAATGTGAGGAGAGTAAGAGCCAGTTGGGGCAGCATATAATTCACGGGAGAAGTACTTTCACTGAGGTTCCTGGAGCCAAATGGCAAAGGAGAGCTGAAGCACTATAAATTAAGTGGGAGCTCATTGCTAATTCAGAGTGGAAACATCTTCTTTAATGACCTTAATTCTAGACAAAGAAAACAATGATAAACTCAGTGGAAATCCTGTCCCAGGTGATAAACTTTTGCCCTCTGAAACAGATGCGTGTTCTGTTGCTCTGTCTCTCTTAACTCTTCTCTCCTTTGCCTGTGATCACGTTTTTGAGTCATGTTTTTCCAAGAACTGCAGAATATGAGTTGCCTGGGGAGAAAAAAGGCATGATAACTAGTATGGACTTGCCAGGAGACCTTTTTATTTTGGGCTATGATCAAAGGGGCTGGGGGAAGTTTGTCATCTGCTGAAGCTGATGCAGATAGAAGCATTTTCTCGATGAGAGAGACTGCATTGCATTGATCTTTGCTGTATTGCTCTGTGTTTTGATATCCAAACTGGGATCTAGCTGTCATCTGTTCCACTTGTCAATACAGCAAGCTCCTAGGTGATAAGCTATTCTCACATTTTTGAGTGTTATTGAACATGTTCCCATGTGTTTTCTTTGTGGAGTGAGGTCCTGGCTTAGCCTCCCAGCCTGCTGGGGTGTATTTGCCTGCTGCCTCTCTCTTTCTGGTGGCATCCCCCATCCTCCCTTTTGCCTAGGCTCGGGTTGTCCTGTGCTGCTCAGGTTGCTTTCACTCGTGCCCTCCCTCATTTCCTTCTCTTTGCAGAAGCATGGCCAGGTCTCTGATGAGCAGGCCATGTGAGTGCACTCTGCCCTGTAATCCAATAGGACGTGTGCACCGTGCATGCTACAGGCTGGGCCCTACATGTAGCGAAGACCTCTGTTTTCGGTCCAGAAGGCTGATTAGGAGAGACACGGTGCAAAGAGAGAGCAGTGTTGTGTGAGAGAGCCTTGTCCTGCTTCATTTCATGTAGGATATTGCTGTTAGTTCCCTGTTGTTGGTTTGGAGGATACACAGAGCAGCTCTGAGCCACTACAGCTCCCTGTACAGTTGCTGTCTGTGTTAGTACAAGCCGTGTGAGTCCAGTCAGGCATCATGGTGTGCTGAGCTGACAGCATAGGACTAAGAGGTTAGAACATCTTCACATTTGTTTTCCCACCTCTTCACTCCCATCCTCTGCCAGCTTTGCTGTATTGATTCCAGCATCAGTGATTCAAGAAAGTGTTGCAAGTGATGGTGAATTGTACAGTCAAGGTGGGAAAGAACTGTCTTCTAAGAAAAGCTCTGAGAAAATTTCAGAAAATACTATTTAAATTGAAGAATGGGTCAAGAGACCTGCCAAGACAGAGGATGGATGTCTTTTCTGCAGACTTGGAGAGACAGTGTGGCCTCGGGATTGCTTATCAAATACAAATTATGGAGGACAGAGTATATGAGGACAAGGGGAAATAACATGCACTGTCCATACACATTAGAGACAGTTTGTAAAGCAGTTTGAGAACTTTGGATAGAAGATTCTTTATCAGCGTAGGTGTTCATCAATGATTGTCCAATGAAGTGGCAATGTTAGGGAGGTGCAGGAGGAATACTTTGGCCTCGTTTTCCCAGCGTGTTTGTGGAGGGATTACTTCCAATCTAAGTGTTTTATTACTGTTTAAACTCATTATTTGACACCTTACTATAGGCTTGAAGATCTAGACCTTCATTTTGGATTTAGATGGCATTTGTAATCTCCAGATTGCGGGTTAGATTGCATTTGTATTGTATAGAATTAATTGTGCTAACAAGCTGCAATAGACGTTGTGATTAACTCATGCGTTTTATTGTATGCAACCAGCTTTTAGAGTTTGTATGTATTTGCTAGAATTAATATATCATATATATTAATATATTAATATAATAACATATTAACATATTAATATAGAATATATTAATATATCGTTTATATATAAAAATAATAATATAATTAAAATTTCAGCAAATACGTTTGCTGAGAAAGCATATATCAGGTAGTGCTTCCTTTCACTCTTTAGATAGGATGTTTCCATTTTATAGATGAGGAAACTGAGGTACAGGGGGATTAAACAATTTGTTCAGAGTAGATAGCTGTCAGTCTGGAGATACAGAGCAAGGACATAATGTGAGTAAAGGGAACCAGCCCATTAATACATATTGTGATATTCTGTTGGAGTATAGGTCTTGTGTGTTGCTTATGTATAAGGTAGCCAAGTCATTACATTCTGGAGTCAAATCAGGATGTACTCGTACTTTGTTTTTGTGATACCACAATTTGATCTTCTGTACATAGCCAAAACCATGGTTTTTTGCCTCCCTCTGGAAGCACTGAACTGAATTTGCCATCAGGTGTGCTATCAGAGTTGGGGATGACAACTGCGTTTTGTTCCACTGTGTGCACATTGCATCCCTAGATAACCCTGTAGTTGAAAATACAAAACAATCTGGCTAAAATTAAAACTGCTTCTTAAATCGTCTGTCTGATGTTGCCTGAAGCTTTTTGTTCAGTTTATCTTCACAAGGTCACTGAGACAGAAGAGTGCACTCTCTGAGCGTGTTGGCCTGGAGCCTTTCATGCAGATGCTTTCATTTAACATTTGGGACGTTCTCCTTTTCCCTTTGGTCCCTTGCTTTTTACTCCTACATTTTCTATGTCTCTCTACTCCCCATTTTTGAGCTTAGGATCCCTCAGATCAATACACATAGGAATAGAAGCTATCCTTTTTTATCACCTTAACATGTGATTGCTAATCATAAGCTTTCTGGGCACCCAGGCTGTCACAGGCCAGAGACTGCTGGTCTGTTTGCCAGAGCTGCCACGTGTGCCGCCTGCAGCACTGCCCTCATCTTTGCTGTCATTCTGCCACATAGGATATTTGTCTTGTAAAACCACGTGTTTGAAGCAAATTCTGTTTCTACCTCTTTCAGTGGCTTGCAGCATGATCTTGGACTACTCACTTAAGATCAAAATAGTAAATTCACATTTCTTTGATAATTATTATTTTTTTAAATAGTCAGGAACAGGAAATTTCAGTTCAGATTAATAGTGACTGCATGCTCTGGGAGAAATCCCAAGTGTTGTAAGGTGAGCTTCCATTAAGATATGAAAAATTGGAAGCCACTTTGGAAGATTGAAGCCAAAGTTTAAGATCTGATAAAGGGCATAAGCGCCTACGAGTTTGGCACGTTCTGTCTAGAATGAGCACAGAATCAGGAATCCTCTCTTCCTGTGCAACAAAAAACAGTGTGAGAGAAGAGCAGCGCAAAAAGGCTTTGTGCCAAGTGAGATGCTGGCCCTAAACTGCCGAGCTTTGTTTCTCCAGCTCTGCTATGGGAATAATTGCAAATAATTTATTTGTGGATATAGGTTAAAAATTAGTAAAATGTCCACTTGAATGATGCAAATTACCAAGCATAGTCAAACTGCTTCTATATACAAGAGATCTGTAGGCAGTGTGTTTTTCATTTTCAGCAAGCTGCTGCAAGAAGCAAACAGCTGTTTCCAGACTAATTAATTAAATTACAGCAAATCTACAATAATAGTTCAGATAGTTCAGAATTCTCTTTTCTCTTTCCTTTCTGCATTAAGGAACACAAACTGAACAGTAGGCCACAAAAGTTACTGTGTAATCTGCTGTGTGAAAAAAAAAACCAACCCCAACCCTATATTTAATACCTCCTTAATGGGGATGTTAAGATGGATTAATTATTCTTTGTTCTGGTCTCTGAAGATAAAGGGTAATTACTATTAATTATGTGTAATTGAAAAATTGCTGCTTGACAAAGAAGCCAATAGCATTAGCAGGATTTTAACTTCTTGCTACCTATAGGGAGGCGTACAACATTCTGTGTTATGGCAAAGACTGCCATAAACTTCAGAAGGGCCTCGGAGAATCTTACTCACTTTCCAGCCCGCACTTGAGACCAGTATTTTCAGCGCTAACAGATCTCAGAGCATGCTAGTGAGACAGGACTCGGTGTTTTGTTCTGTGCTGAACGGCACTTAAACAGGAGAAGATGCAATCTGTAAGGCTGATTGTCATTGATGAGCCTGCAAGACTTTTCCTCAGTAAATTTCCAGAAACCTGTGGAACAACCACAGGTAAAACAAAGGGAAAGTATTAGAAGCTCTCTCACAAACAATAATAACATCAAACCCCCAAACCATTGAGCTTGCCTATCTGGGAAGGAAGAATTTGAAAAGAAAAAAAAAGAGCCCATGACTCTTTAGTAACCAGTACCTTGCCTGTGGGTCAGCACAGACAGTATAGGTGTCTGACAAGGAGTGGAGACTGTGATGAGATACTTGAATGAAGGTGAAAGAGGAAAAAAAATATGCTTTTTGCAAGGGCAGAGCACTTTCAGTTATATAAGTTTAGTCGATTGGTTAGCCTGAGACCTGGAATTCCTAACTGCCACACCGATTTCTGTTGTTAACTAAAAATCCTCAAAATATTTAGGTGCATACCTTCCTTTGACTTTAATGGGAGTTGAGCACCTTCATATACATGAAAGTCTGGTCCTTATCTCTCTAGACCTCAGTTTCACATTGCTAAAATGAGGATAGTACCATTTTTCTACTTCAAGGAGTTTTACAAATAAATTAATGAGTTGTTATGCACTTAAATAATTTAATAATTGAGATAATAGAAGTTCTGATGACATAAACAGCCTAATCTGAGCCATGTTCTTTATATATGAGTTGGTGTAGAGGGTGCTCTGAAACAAAAATGTCTGTGGTTTGTCTCATAAATTGTTGCTCGCTGCTCTTTCCCTTGAATTCCCATGTGCAGCTTAAGCCAGGGTCCTAGTTTGCAGTAAGATAGATCTCCTCATGTTGCCATATACTTAAACAGTCCTTTTTCTACATGTCTCTGTGTTTAACTCCAGCAACCTAGAGCAGCACAGGATCAGCGGTGTCCTCTGCAGAGCACTCGTCTGCCTAATGAGGGAGGCAATAGAAAACATTTTCCAGTGCATCCATCACTCAGCAGCTACGGCGCTGAGGCAAGAGGACAAGCATCCAGGAGCAACCTTCTATAATCCGTGCTCGCTGCCTGGCTCCAGCAGGGCAGCAGCAAGGTGTGCAGGGACGGACGGGGCTTGATGTGGAACTGCTCAGTGCAGTATGGCTGGGGCTCCCCTTGGCAGCTACAGGGTCTCGGCTTTTTCTGGTGTCAGCTTGGTGCAAAGAGTGTGTCAGTCACTGACTAGTTGGGGCATATGGGTCTCAACGCTTTGCCTGACCCACTCTGACAGAGACATCCCTACCTGTTTGTTCTTGCCTAGATCCAATTTTAGTTGCAGCATCTCACTGCCCACCACAGCCAGTGAAAGCCCCTCAGAAGCAGAGCAGGGTGCAGTGCACAAGTTCAGATGTGGGTGGAGAAAAGTCAGCAGCGACTCTTTTTATTTCTGCTGTGCTGACTGGGGGTACTCACAGAGACCGATAAGTGCAAACAGATTTCCACAGGCAATAGTTGTTATAGATCGAAGAAGACAAAAAGCACTGGAAGCATTTGAACTATTTTGGGAAGCTTGATGGTGCTTTTGGCTTTTATTTTGTCCATTTTTTTTTCCCTAAGGATATGCTTGCACCTGAGTCAAAGAGACTGTAAATATTTGTCACTTTTTTTAACTATGTGCATTGTGAATACAAAAGCAAACTAAGAAATATATTTCTGCATTTTGCTAGGCTGATTCTACCAGTTGCCCTGAGGGCAGGGATTGTTTGAGCTGGCACTTGAGATGAATTCTGCCTGTTGCTGGTTGGTCCCAAGCTAAGGCTCCTGGTGATGCACATAGCAACCTTGTTGAAGTGCCTGATGGCATCTGCTGCAGTGAGATGATTTGGGGGCAACTGACCCAGCGCATGTCCCTCAGGCCACCTCAGTAAAATTCCATAGTTCTCAGGCTGGAACTCAAGCAGTTGTTGCTATGTGACCTTCTCTGTCCCTGTTTCATACCTGTGATGCTTAAAAGATCATGTTTATCCTGTTGTAACATTAGTGACTTAATTAGAGCTGAATTTGGTCATACTGCCTCTGAACATGAGCGGCTTCCATCAAGTCATCTAAAGGATCAGATCTGGTTTCTTGTCTCTCTCTCAGTACTGGTGGCATCTGGTTTCATTTTCCATCTTTCCTAAGGGAGCTCACTTTTCCCCACATTTCAGCATATGCCTGTTGTATGTCAGCACCCCAGGCTGCCTGTGTCTCCGTGCCAAGCCAAGTGCCACTCTTCCAGCCAGCAGGGTACAAGATGGTATAGTGACAGAACGTGAGACGCATCAAGAGTTGATCTAGTGGAATGTGCATAGCTTAAAACTAGTACCTGCGAATGGGTCAAGAAACTAAGCTGGAGAGAAGTAAGTGTGTGGTGGGTTTTTTCCCTCTGCAGAGGATATGAAGAGGTAGCAAGATTTTCATTTGTAGTGTCACAGGAGCCAGTGGTTTTGCACAGCGTGGCTCCTCTTCATTGGTACCGAAACAGGCACCTAAGGGACTTCTCAGGGTAAAGAACAGAGTAGGGCCCTCCCAATGAAATAGCAGGGCTAGCAGAGGACATGGCACTCCCAGCATTGTAACTTAATGTCTGTGTGACATCCCCATTTATTTCTTCATATGCTGACATGGGACATTTTTGACGTGTGATGGTTTGTCTCCAGGAGATGGATTGATTCTTTTAACTTGTTCCACCTCTTCTCCTTCCCTGTCCCCACCCCACCTACGTGGCCAAAACAAAACTCCCTCAGCTTTGTTTGTGGCACACATAGGGACAGCTATTTAAGCAATAATTATGAAGTTCTTTTGTGTAAGATGTAGGATTTTTAAAAAGTGTAAGATGATAATTTTGAGTGTTTATTGGATTCCCCTAAATCACACATTCAGCTTCAGCTCTCAATTTTTAATGTGTATTCCTACGTAGATACACCTGCTTGAAAAAGCATACTCTCTGTTATTTCTCTGTTATTATGTTACCCAGTACTGTAAGACCAACATCTGTGAGTCAGATCAGACATTAACAAAATAATTTAAAAATAATTTTATTTAATTAATTTACTTAAATTATACATACTGAGCTCTTTTATTTTTGGAACTTGCAGGGTGCAGGTGTTTCTGTGTAAGCGTGGGGGGCAAACAACTTCATTAGTCTTTTCCTAGTCTCTTAGAATCAGAGACTGATGGTGTCACCGTATATTGCAGCTCATTTTTTAATAAAACTGCAGCAGTTTATAATATGGATATAGAACTCCTGCTCCCATTCATGTTCCCTCCTACTCTGCCCTGTATTCTCCAACAGAAAGATTCCAGGGTGACAAGCACAGAAATGGAAGGGCACATACTAGATCTTAGGTTCAGTTCTTTAGTGTCTTTCGCACACTATAGCTTTATTGAGGAGGTGATGTTCAGAGCACAGGGTTTAAGTAACTTTAGATTAAGTAATGGGTTTAAGGACTTCATATCCAAGCAGACTGTTTTCCTGGTTGTCAGTGCCGTACAACAGTGTCACCGATATCCAGTCTGATGTTTTCTTTATTATTATTCATAAGCTCCCATGCCGAACAGCAATCAAACTTCGGGCTGTGCCGTCTGGGGGATTATCACACTTGCAGGGCGGTTAAAGTCACTTCGCCTCGAGTCTTCTGCCTCTGAAAAGTGCCCAAGGCTAATCACTGCAAAATGTGACGCCTGTCATGTCTTCTTGTTCAAGAGTGTGCGGCAGGCCTGTCATTCACTAAAAGCCTTAACATCTGTTATTACATGGTAATCCTCACGCATCAGGCTTCCAAATAAGAAACTGTTAGAGCCCAGCAAGGTATGGCTCAGCCTTAGTTTGCATAATTCCCAGAATGCAAGGCAACTTGCTCTCCCTTCTGAAATCATTAATAAGCAATAGGAATATTATATAAGCTGGCATCTTTTTTTAAACCATGATAATTTCAAATGCTATTATAATTAGGACGAAGACGAGAGTTTGAGCTGGGGGAGGGAACAGACAAAAGATTAAACTGATCTCCACCATGACGTTAGAAGCTGGCTTTGTCTGTTATATCCCAGTTTGGAGACTAGCGGATGTGCATTAGGCACATGAAGAGACAAATAGACAATTTATTTAAAAGAACTAATCCTTTTCATTCTGAAATGTTATCTCTTGCCATAAATAGGATCACAGTTTTCCAGTCCACTTTTGTTCTGATTAACTGACCCTGCAGAGAAAGCCTGAAAAGCAATGTAAGTTTGTGTTCTATCCTGCTGACTATCAACTCCATAGTGGGTTGGATAAAGCACTCAAAAATGTTCTGTTACTGAGAATATCTCTGTTTAAGGCAGCGACTGCTAGCTGATTGTGACTACGTTGCAAGAGATGTGGCCTCTCGGGTAACAAGTCCCAAATCACGACAGATCGGATGTGATATTTTCATGAAGAAAAAATTAGTGTCTAACTTGAGTAGGCAGGATTTGCTGCAGAAGGAAAACCAGGTGAAAATATGGTTTATAGATGTAACTAATAGGGCTGCTTTCTTTGGAATAGGGAAGATTTTTAAAGTCACTTGTCAAAATCATTATTCCTCTAAGGCTGCAGCAGCCCTCAGATCTGAGTATGTTCCTGATGTTCCCCCTCACTCACATGCACGAACACGGGGAGGCAGGCGGGAGGAGGCAGCTGCACTGACACACTATGGGGTTTGCAAGAACATGATGGCAATTTAGCAGAACGATTAAAAGATTGCAAACATTTATTAATAGCTTTGCTGCTGCAGCAGCTCTGCCAGAGAAGCCTTGCTTCCTCAGGGATGCTCTTACTTCCTCCTGCCCATTCCCTTCCAGAGCTCTAGAAACTGAAAAGTCAAGTTTGGACTCAATTTTGGTTTAAAGCCACAGTTGCTGCACACCGCTTTATCCCGCTACGCAGGGGATGGGATGGAGGGGAACTTAATTATGAGAAAGAAACGAGAAAGTATGCAAAAAGAAAGAGTTTTTTCTTTACAGTTATTGCTTGGCCTTCCTTTTCTTCCCTGTGCTCCTCTCCTTCTCTCTCATTGCTCTTCTTTACCCACTGCTTCTGCTCTCCCTTGGAACAGAGTGGCTTTTTGTTGAGTGTATTGGCACCAGATTGAGATGTGGATCTACAATGTCTTTTTTATTCTGTATAACAAAATCAGTGACAGACAGGTATAAAAGCAGTATTGGAGAAGATCCGCTGAAAGTTCTGCAGAGCAATCCAATTTCCTAACACAAGCACAATCAGTTCTTTTGCAATTCTCATGATGACTGTGTCATTGTTGTCTCTTCATCTTTTTTTACCTTTAACATTGGGGAACGGGAGCAGGTGAAGTTTCAATACCAAAAAAAAAAAAAAAGAAAAAAGGGAAGGACAATTGGTTGAACAAGAAATCACTTTATACTTTGTGGCTGATCCTGCTGAACAGCAGTGAGCTCTGTAAATGAGATGGGCAATTCTGATGTTTGAGTACACAGTATCTGAGACATTTTTATCCCACAGAGCAGATGATGGTGACTGACTGATACAAGTTTGCAACAGGAGGATATTTATCCTACGCATAGGGTGACCTCCTCCATATTCCTATCCACAGTGGAATAATCAGTTTCTTTCACTTTTTTTTTTTTTTTTTTTTTAAACTGGGTCCTAAGAGAAACTGAAATGTCTGGACAGCCTAAAAAGAATGTTTATTTTTTCTGCTAAGCAACCATGACAGCAGAGACAAATGCTTCTGTCCTCATCAGTATCTAAAATCCTGCTTGTAACTGAGTAGGATGACTGCACCTCAACCGTGGCTTTTCCTGTACAGCATGGCCATGTGCCATTGGGCATCAGCAGCTGACTACCTGTGCTTGACTTTTTAGTTCCACCAGGAGAATTTTTCTTCTATTCATATACACAATTTAAATTCTGGAGATTTTGGCAGGCAGCCTCTAGGGCCTTAACAAGGCCTTCCTTCCTAAGGAATGAGTACCCTACTTTGAATAACACCAGTCTAAAAGACAGAGAATCCACAATTGTAGTTGATACCATGGATGCATTTGGGCTAATTGTTTTTTCACTTTTGTCTTTAGAAGCTGGAATTCCCCATGCTTGGAGCAGCCAAAGAATGACGTAGATGAGGATGAAACAGACATGGACATTGGGGAGGTACACAATCTCAGGTAAGAAAGGATGTAGATAGGATCCTGCAAACACCAGTTCAGCAGAAGGAACTATTTTCAGAGATACTTTCTCTGACTCATTTCTTGTTTGACAATTGCAAATGGCAAGCCTTTCCAGGTAGTAGCAGCTATATTGCTTTAGCTGCTCTGTCAAAGTTCTTATCCTTTCCTACCAGTAGTTATGTGCATGGGTTCAGTATCTTTAATTTCCAAGGTTGCTGTGTGTGGTAACAAGATGATGCCTTACAGTCTTGAAACAATTAGAAGACTTGTTGGTGGAATTGTTTTTATTGTGGTGTTGGTTTTTTTGTTGTTGTTGTTCATGTCCTGAAAGGCTATTTTGGGATGTGTTGGCCTTTACAAATATTTAAAGCAAGAAACTATATTTCATCAGTATTTCCCCTGTTCCCACCAGAACCTCGACCTTCACTAAAGCTCTTGCCTGTCGTATACCTCCTTTTCTTTTTACTACTTTCTTGCTTATTAGTGAAAATATATATTGTACTTCTTAAGTATGAGAACCACCATCCTTTCTGTTGTGGAGCAGTCACTGTAGCCTTTACCGTTGGCATCCCCTCCTACTGTTAGGACAGATGCTCCCTCTGGGTACACTGGCCATACCTCTTGAAGTAATTTAAAATGTATCTTTGCAAATGAGCAAAGAATTTGCTTTCTTATTTATTGAGATATCTCTCTATGTCCTATGTTTTGTACTGGCTACTATGTCTGTATCCAAGTGGGAAGTAACAGGACTACAGCTATGGTTAAAATAACCTGCATTGAGGTTCAAATACAACCAAGGACCAAAGTGCTAAGTTTGTGAATGATAAATACGCTTAATAGTGAGACTAAAAAAAATCCTAGAGTGCTAAGAAATTAATGAAATTCCAGGAGTTCACCTATTCTGTCCCCTTCCCATCAATGAAGGAAGATAAGGGTTTGACATTGTTACCAAGAGATTGATCCTTGCGATTTTCTTTCTTAGCCATTGTTACAACACAGCAGCTGAGGACAGCACTCAGGTTCAGCCCATTTTTTGCCTTGAGGCACAGTTACTCTGCAGTTGTACAACCTTTGTAAAGCTTGGATTCCACAGAGAGGCTAAGAAATATAGTGATCAATAGCAATGTGGCTAGATCTTTTCTAATTGCAAAATACAAAGTTGAGAGAAGAGGTGATGAACCTGTCTCTTCTGCAGAGTGAAAAGTAAAGAGGTGAGTATCTTCTGTTGTTACTCACTGGGAACTGGTATGGGAACATTGCAAGAGAAAGCAGATATTCTTTCTATCCTTGTAAGGAGACAGAGAAGAGGTAATGAGGAAAGTGAGGAGAGGTTAAAGGTGATAGCAGAAAGGAGAATTCTCTTTTTATGGGTGCCAAGTCCTATAAATGATTTTCTAAGTGCTGAGAAGAAGGTAGAAAGCAGGACAGAGGTCTTTTCAAGGTTTAGGCTCTTCTATAGAGTAAGGCCCTTCTGTTTAGGGAAAAAAATCATCAAAGATAAATTATTCCCAGACAACAGGAATATAGAAATGATGAGGCTGCACATGTTGAACTTACAAAATTCTGAAGTAGATTGTTATTGAAACTATCAGAACAAAGTCATTCACTTTTAACAGAATGTACTTTGTTGATTTCATGATGAATTGAAAGCTGGAGGGAAAATGAAAAGGCAGCTCATGTAAAGCTGCATCATCCTCTACCTCCATTGAGGCAACACAGTATCACCTCTGCCAGTAGCAAAAAATCGGCCAGACTTTGTCATCATTTTGCATCACAACATGACCCGAAAGCAAACATACCCTCTGCTGTCACACAGTACAGTGCTGGGGATCACTTGCAGAGCTACGGTGTCCATACAGCTGGGGAATATTGCTCTTGTCAGCACTACTGAATGCTGACAAACCAAGAGAACGGAAATATATTGTGTGGGTCTGCATCAACCTTACCAATTTTCAGCTCCAGTAACAGCTATGTGTGAATTTTCATTTTCAAGATTCTGCTTGCAAATGTGAGGCTTCAACTGAACCGTAAGGTATTCTTGATTGCGTGTCCTGTTGTCCTTGCTCACTGTTGTCCTGAATTTGTACAGTACTTGAGTGAGCCATGGGTCACAGCCATTGAATTTAGTTGATGGAAAACGTACCAGAATCACTGTGATGATGTCATCTTAAACTCTCAATGTTAAAGAAATGTAGCACTAGGAGATTTCCTCACTCCCTAGCTCCAAATAGTTCTTTTTTTATAACAGTAATACTGGTTTCTGTACCCTGCTTATGTTCTTCTTTGGCATCCGCTTTGTATTACCCTCCCCACCTGATATTCTTTTCCTTGCTTTTAACCCAGTACTGGTTTAAATTATTTTCCCTACCATAAGTATTTACTCCCAACTCCTCCAATCTCTGCTAATCGCAGCAAATTTAATATGTTTATCTTGGCTGGGACTTACGCCTTGCTTAGGTGTTTGAAACATCTATCTTTATTGTCTTAGGCTTGAGAAAGGACGTGTTTCAGGAGAGCTCTGTTTGCCTCTGAATAAAGCCCACATGAACAAAGCAAGTAACTGCCACAGTTCCTTTTCTCTGGGCACCTAATATCCTGTGCCAGTGCAGGAAATCACACAGGAGAACACTCTGTTTACCTGCAACAGGACTTGAAAAGCTACAGTTGTCTATCAGCTCTGTGTATTGTCTTGTTTAGAAGAGGAGGTGGGTCCTGGGTGAATTTCTGTCACACTGTCTGACTTTTCTTGTTAAAATTCTCATGCTCTTTTCCTCATAGGAAATACGGAGTTGTGCCTGGTGGCACACCTCATCTAGAGGCGAGGCTTTGTCAGCTCATCTACTTGTTCCGGTGTCTGTTCAATGAACAGTTCCACCAAATCTTGGTAAGGAGAAGTTCTTTGTAAGTAGAATGAGAGGCTCACTTTGAGAGGTCTGCTCAATTATTTCCATAACAAACCAATTAATGAGTTAGCAGCTCCAGTTGGAAACCAGAGTGGCATGGATAAAGGTGTGGACAGAGGGGGTTGACATGCCAGTGTTGGTTTCTAAGCGCTCTTGATGGATGGATTTTACATTATTCTTATTCACAAAGTGATGTGGCTTTCGGGTGCTTATGAGTAATGAGTAGAGCTAGTTTGTTTAGTGTCCCTGTCCCCCAAGGCCACTGCCCTTTGAGAGAGAACAGTGTGTACCACTGCTTTTGGCAGCCACGCTCCCAACTTGACGCAGTCGGTTTGGGGGGGCCACGGAGCCGGCAGAGATGACTCATTCCGCCTCAGTGGCTCATTGAGGAGCTGCAGGGAAAAGCTATTTATAACCAGACCTTTCAGGTTCAGTGCAGCAGCATCTTCAGCAGGAGGAGGGGGACGGAATGGGGATGGCACATAACACTTTGCAGATACAGATCAACTCCCACCCCAATATTGTAGTCCTCAGCTGACTTCAGCCAGCCCTTCTTCCCAAGCCTTTTGCTCAACTGACTGGGTGCTCTGGTCCTGGTGTAAGGCCCTGGTGGTAACTCATCAGGTCCTCAAAGAGCAGGGAGACAACTGTGAATAACATCACTGTGAACAAAACACAAACTCTTTTTACTGTAGCTGCTAAGCTGGCTCTTACTGATTCTTTCTGACCCATGGCTATAGCTTTATCACCTTTTCTTTATCTCTGTCCATGTTTACCTCTGGCTTGCCATTAAGATGAGCTCTTTTCATGGGTGTTTTCAAGCAGTCTTCATGCTGCCAGCAAATCTCATTTAAACCTCCTGAGGTTTCTCCTGTGTACAAGCTAACACTATAATTTATAAAACCGTAGTTGTTTTTTTGATCTCACCGTGGACTCGTTTCATCTTTAGGTGCTTCCATGACTCCATATGTGAAACAGAGATAATGATACCCCCTGGGTTAAGCACAGTGGGATCTATAGCTATGAAACTCCACCTAAGTAGTAGTATTATTACCAGAGAGAGTCACAGAACAATAGGAAAGCATATTACACAACAGTAGGGGACAGCATGTGTTAAAGAAAATATTTACTACAAACACATACGTCTTTGTATCTAGGTAACTGTGGCCTTTATCTTGAAGCATATTAGCATACATTTAAATTACTGAATTTTATGTTAAACTTCTTCAAGTTGTCTGTTCTCTTAAGTGGCTTTTGAATTCAAAGCCGCACATCACCAGGGAGCCTGTTGCGTGAATGCTTACCTTGTTCTTGTTCTGCCTCTGCCCTGTTCTTACCAATTGGCACATCTGGGACTGGGCTGCAGTTAGATTTTTTTCTCTTTAGCTCCTGTCATTCTGTAGGCTTCTTCCCATAGTTAAATGCTTCATATTTGGCTATTCATCTTCTCTTGTTCTTCACTTCTCTCTTCCTACCTCTTCTTCACTAAATAGACAACTGGCTGCAGAGTATACAACTGGTGTACAGTTAGATCAGTATAAAGTCTCAGCAGGTGGTTAAGACTGGTAGATCCATAGTTTGGGGTTTTTTTTAATATTCTCTCTTGTGTCTGTCCAGCATCACTCTGCTAAGGACCCAGAGGTACCGAGAGGTGCAGAATACAGTGTTTATTGTATTCACACAGAAGCTGTGCTATAACAATTCTTGCTGGTTTTGACAACCAGCTAAAGGGGAATTCTACCCTGCATAAACCAAACAGTGTTGTGATGAATTTTTCTCAAAGCCCAGTGATAAAACCACAGAGATTTGTGAATATGAGATAATGCCATATATGCTTCAGTTTATAATCTGGATTGGAGGTGGCCTCTGCATAGTGGCCTCAAGTCTCCCTAGCCGCCACATTATTTTCTGAATCTCATTTTTGTTTTGGAAAAAGTAGACTTCTGGCTCTTATGGTTGAAAGTAAGTCTTTGAAACATCAACAAAATGTAGCTAGTGCAGAGATACTTGTATTGGTCTTGAGAGAAAGAGACCGTATTTCAGGGCCATGGAGTGTCATGGGTTTTTTTTTTTGAGCGGTAAACTAAAACGTGCAGTGATTGTGTCAGCTTTGCTCCTTATCTGTTTCTTCAGTGGGTTTACACAGTAGATAAAATGGTTCTTACAGCTGTTGGTTTATCCTTTCAGCAGCTGCCTTGCCTTCCCTTTGGCACGTTAGGCACCTGTGAGTACAATGTACGTAGTGCGGCTGGCTCCCCTGCGTGTCTCACCACGTCCTCTTTCCCAAAGGCTTACGACATTCTTGAGCAGACCCCTGGAAAGGGATCCCAAGGGTGGGCGCTGTGGCCAGAGACCACACAAGGAGATGTGTCCAGGTTTGGCGCCATGAACCCAGAACTGAGAAGGCTGGGAGGGGAAATCAAGAGTGTGCATACATGTCAGAGACTGAAAGGATTTACCTCCCTGCGTTTCCAATTGCTTGTTTTCTATCTGGGGAAAATCCCTTTTGACAGCCCAGGCGGTGAGCTTCTAATTCCTGTCTCCGGCTCATTTTTCACTTCAATCCCTCAGCGAACGGATTTTAATGCTTGATGGATTCAAACGAAATTATTTCCGTTCCTGTGGCTTTGCAAAACCCTCTAGGGTGTGTGTGTGTGCGCAGGGGAGGAGGGATGCAGCTTGTTTTTGCTACACTCCAGTAAGCCTTCTCTCCAAGGGAAATGTATTTCATTTCTTCATTTAAGGCTTTCTTGCCGATGATTCCTCCCATGCTGTCCTCCTAGCTCTTGGGTCACAGGAGGACCCATAAAAGATTTGCTGTTCCGAGGTGTATTGGATGCAGTGTTCCAGATCAGTGTTTCTGCTGCAAGTGGGGATTCAAATAATAGGAGCAGACTGTGCTTCCAGGAATAGCACTGGACTGGGGTGAATAACTGTGGGAGAACTTTCATATTTCCCAGCTCTAGCTGGGAGTGAGACAACACTACAGACTGAGAGATGGGGTTAGTGACTGAAGCATTGGCTGGGTGATCAGCAGTCTTTACTGTAGACATCTTGTTTGAACATGTGTACAATTCACCATACTGCTATTGTAATAGACAAGTATTGCTTTTTATTACAATTTCCAGCCTCTCCTGCCAGCAGAAATCACTGTAGGGAATTGGGTAAGGGCTCTGCTTGCATAATATTCAGTAATCAGTCAGAATTTCATCTGCTCGGTCACAATGTGTTTCTGCTGAGCTTCTTCCACAGAGTTTTTGTGTCTGGAAGGCTAAACTATTTAAATGCTTGATATCTCACCCTGTGCAAAGTACAGATGTCTGAGGAATGCCACTTTTCACCACTTGCCATTTGGACATCAAGCCGTTGACCACAACTCTTTAGTGGATCCATCCATCCATCCATCCATCCATCCATCCATCCATCCATCCATCTCCTTATCCACCAGCTGATCCATCCATCAAATCCATGTCTCTCCAGTTTAGAGAGAAGGATGTCACATGGAACAGTGTCAAATGCTTTGTCTAAGTCCAGGTAGATTATGTCAGTTGCTCTTCCCTTATCCACCAACACTGTAATGCCTTCATAAGAAGGACAACAAATTGGTCAGGCATGATTTGCCCTTAGTGTAGCCCTGTTGGCTGTCACCAATCACCTCCTTATTTTCCATGCATACAGAGGCATTTAAGTTGGGCCCCGATAAAGCTGACTTACTGGCTGGAGTGGCTGGTATTAGTGGTAGTATCTCTCTATATATAATTATTGCAAACCTGCAGTTCCTCTAACTTCAGCTTTTTTCAGTATAAATGTTCTAATTCTCATTTTTGCTTTGCTAAATGTATAGTCTACAGGTGAGGAGCCCTATTTTATTGATGTGGTTTTCTAATATGTTGTTTCAGAGACTGTTAGCTTACATTATACACAAAATTACACATAAAGCATATGTTTAAGTTTTAGTTGTAAATACAGTAATAACATTTCAGAAATTATTTATCTAGTTAATATATTTTTGCTTATAATTGTATGTTCATTTCAACATTGTCAATAATCCCCAAGCACTTGAGCCAGAGACAGTAAATTGACGTGTAAGTGAAGTTTGGAACTTCGTTAATGAAATGATGCTAAGTCTGTTAGGTAGAAGAGGACACTAATTTATAAACCAGCAGATACTGTCTAGTCTGAAAGCTTCAGCTACTTACTATTGCAACAGTATAGGCAAGTCTCTTTGCATACCTTCAGATTATAAAAAATTATCTCTAATTGACATTTTCTGAAGGATCAATAAGAAAGTGAATTAAATGTGAGCAGAAAGGGAGTTCTTAAATTTTTATCTTGTCTTTCTGCAGTAAAATGTGGAGATTTTACTGCAGAAGTAACTGATTAATTAACCTTGTGCTTTGTCACCACAGAAAGGAAGTAGACAGATACCTGGAAAATGTGGTTTTTAAATACTCTCTTGTTTCAGCCAATGTTATGGATTGCTTGTATGTTACTAATAATGTTTATTAATATTTTGGTTGAATATTTTTCTAAGTCACCACTGTTCCTTTTGCCAAAGGTATGAGTTGTGAATCCAGCTGGATACCCATTGAATTTACTTGCTGCAGATCAAATTATCTAATAGTAAATACATACTAGCATCTGACAGTACTAATTTTATTAACAGCATTTGCCATTAACTGATAACTTATTTTAATAGTGGTTTCCACCACATTGTTGGAGTGAGGATAAGGGAGATTGGAAGTTATCTGTAGTGACAGAATACAGCATCAGTACCCCTGGGAAAGCATTGTGTTGGGTTTTTTGTTTCACTTATTGTCTCTTTTACTTAGTTGGTGACTCTGAGACCAATAAGCCTTTCCTGCGTTGGAAAGGCTTAGAGATATGGCTGGTGTCTTTCAGCTGGAAAATCATTATCAAGGTTTTCTTTACATTCCATGTTGTACTAACCTTGCCATGTGTGCTGCTTGTTGCTCAAGCCTACGGCTTGCCATGTGCCTGGCACAGTAAACAATACTCTTAGCCACTACCCTTAAATGTTTTTCAGTTTCCTATTTACTCATATATCTAGTTTCTATAATCCTTTAATGGTTACAGGCTTATGAGTGTAATCTCTAAATTTTACCTGGATATTCCTTGCTCTCTCTGTGGTTTTTTTATTGGACATAAGACTGCTTCTAGCATAATACTTGCTTGTGTGCCATTATCCCATTTAGTAAATGTTTACTTTCTTTTAAGCTGATAGCATATTCGTTTATTACTGCAACACTGAACTTTCCTCTTACGAACAGTTTACTTGAGGTAGCAATGCCGTGCTGCTGCTTGCAAAATTGGCGAAGCTGTCTGATCCATGACATTTCTTGTGTCTTGTCCCACACACTAAAGATTTTCTTGGCCTGTCCTGGTTGTCATATTGCATGTGTGATTCCACATGATACTGTCTTGGAGCTTTTATCTCTCAGATCTCTTGTGTAATGTATTTTATGTTTGCATTGTGGTTAAATCTGACTTGCACTTAATTCTGGACTGGATGATGGCTTATGGATTGCTCTTTGACCTGCTATCAGTCTTGAAAGTTTTGAGGGAAAACCAATTCCCTAATAAGGGGCCAGACCATAATTTGAATTTTCAGCAAAAATCTCAGGAGAGACACCCCTTAGCAATCTTTGAAAAGGTAAGGATCAGCCAGATGCATGTATTTCTTCAGTTTCGCTATACTTTTTTTTTTTTACTTACCTAAAAAACCTTTTTTTACACTTCATTTTTATGTGAAGTGCAGTATCTCATAATGTATACAGATTTCTAAGGGGTTTTCACTGCCAGAATTGACTAGAACCTCTTAAACATTTCAAATGCATCAAAATTGAGTATTAAGAAAAATAAAGCTTTTGATTGTCTTCCTTTTTACTGACATATATGGCTTTTAGATAAACAAGGATTTCTAGCACATACACATGTAATTTAGTATTTTCCCAATTGCCTTCTGTGTTTTCAGACTTTCAGCTCTTCTGGGCATCTTGGTAGCTGCTTCTTTTCCATTCAAGTTACACTCTGGCATCTTTTTACTCCTAGTATCATATAGCACTCCCTAATTCCTCTACACCCAAACTGCTTCACAAGTTATTCCTTATTAATGACACATTTCCAGCTGTCTCTACTCAGAATGAAGGCTTTTGCCACGTCCCTCTTCCTGAGCCCAGGCGACTAAACCACTTTTAGATGTTTAGAGTTGGCAGGGGCATGGCTCGGGAGGGAACACGCTCCAGACACGGTCCTGGCAGTGGAAGGCATGGTGTGGGAATGGTATATTTGCAGAGGGGGTCAGTCCTCATTTTTTTCCAAAAGGAGAGTACCTCATAAGAAGTATATTCAGAATGCAGTCGATACTATTTGCCTGATTACAGTATATTATGAAATGATATTTTTGTAGAACAGAATGAAACTATCAGAGTAATTGTTCCCATGAGAGTCATAGGGAAATGGCCAGGGTTCTTCAAGGAAGTGCCCTCAAGGGTATTTCCTTTAAGAGATTGTTTTTGAAAAAAAGAGTCAAGCTCCAGAAAATAAATCTAATAAAGCCCATTTTGGTTACGTAGCATTGGGCCCTGTGGGCTTTGGTGCTAATTGCTCTTGGCCAGTGCACAGGTGTAAGGAGCTGACATCACCAGTGAGTGACAAACGCAATGACTGTGATTTCTGTTCTCACACACTCTTCCCAGGAAATCCAGAACATCCACGTGTGTGTAGATGAGCAGATGCTTTTGCCCATTTGTGGGGAAACCCACTGTTAGAGGGCACAAGGCTGAGTGAGGGAAGCTCTAGACTGCACCCCTGTTTCATTGTCTTTTGCTGCTGTCGATTGCAATCTCTGCATGAATTGTTGTTGCTGCTATTATTCTATTATTATTATCATCATCATCATTTATTATTACTATTATGTGGTGCTGCAGATCTATTCCCCATCCCTCCAAGATGCTGTTTCTGCCAGAGCCTTTGATCACAGCCAAGAAGCTGGCTTCGACATTGTATGTATTCCCTTAGCCCACTGCAAAGTCCTAATCCTTCTAATAGCTGGAGGTTTTTCAGTTTAAGTCTTTTATTAATATTCCATCTTAATTGTAAAGCACTTCAGTGATATCAAAAAGCCTGTCTTACATAACAGCCTTATCCACACTTGAGTCCTTCAGAGCTGGAGTGTCAGGAAAAACCTCTGTTTGATCTGCCTAGTCTGTCGTTAGTCCTCATGCCTTTAATGCGCAAACCCAGTAGAAATTAACAATATGTTTCAAATGTCTAAGCTCAGTCAATGTGTGTTTCAAAATACTTGGTATTATTAGAAAGAGTAAGGCTTGCTGTCTTGTACAGATTTAAGTGATGCAGTTAGCAAAGTCTCTATGAATTCTTCTAGGAGCCTCGTTTGCAGCTCTAAATTATCTGGAAAGTGAAAGAAGCTATAGGAAATGAAGAGAACTAAAATATTTCATAAAGTTCCAGGACTGATGAGATCCTACTAAGCATTAGCTTTCTTTGAGCTGGGTAAATAAGTGAGAGCACTTGGAAACTGGGAACTCCTTGTTTCCTCACTGTGAATATCCCAGAAAATTATCAAAAAGGAATAAAGGAGAGACAGTTTTGCTAATCAATAATAAGACTTTATGAAGTACCGTTCTTAAGATTTTAATTCATTGCAGATGATTGCTTCAGCTGTTGCAGGCAATTGCCAACTTTCCCAATGCTTATATATTGCAGTAAAGACTAGGAGTGAGCTTTAAAACTAACAAACTGGCATGTTTAGAATATGAATCGTCATGTTTTAAGGAAGGTTCTGTCTTAAGGAGATTTTCTTCAGGAGACTGATTCAGCTCAGAAACATATTGTTAAGACGAATCCCAAAGAGTAAACAGGGAGCCTTCCTGGTAAAGTAAGTGCAAGAAACAAACAGTTTTAATAGAGTTTGATGTTATTAAGCAAAGAAAGGAGAGATGTGCACTTAAGCTTCAGACAACAAATACGAACCTCTCCTTACATCCCACTTCAAAAGACAAAGAACATAGCAGCACATTTCCACAGTTTGCATTTAGAAGTCATATACAGAAGCAGATTTCTGTTTTCTCCAGCTTCTGTACTTGCTGTGTTAAATGATTTTTAGAAGCCCACAACTTTTTCTACTTTGCGTCTGAACAGAAATTCCTAAATCCAAACAGCTGAGGACACCTTTGGAAAGCAGACGTTCCTGTCTGCACTTCACGTGGAAAGATACTCAGGCATAGTGCAAAAGGCTTGAATCCCTGGAGGTGCCCTTCACTGTGGGGGGAAGATGTCAGAATTTAGCATTCAGCGATTCAAACAAAATCACAGGCAGTCAGAGTGGTCGTTAGCTGTCATTTTGACACCCAGCTCCCTGCTTATACACTATGTATGCTGCCTCTGGAAACTACAAAGCTGATTTTTGCTACTGCACAAGGTAGAAGTACTTATTCTGTATGAGTTAGTTTGATCCTTTAATAGCTATGAAATAGAAATGCTTCTCTAGATGTTTAACAGAACTTGTTGGAAATTACTAAAAACCTACATTATTCAATATAACATGATAATTGTGCTAATGAAAAGTTGTTAGATCAATACCAAAACATAGCATCCCTCTGAAATGAGGCATAAAAAGCATTTTGCAAATAACTTATTTGTAGAATTGACAAATTCCTTCATCTGAAATTGAAGTGTAATTTAGGCAGACCATAACTAACTAAGCTGTAATTTGTTCAGGACATCAGGTCTTTTATCAAATATTTGGAAAAAAAAAAATAAATCAGAGCTCCAAGATTATGAATCCTCAGTGGCTTTGTTTAGGTTCTTGTGCCAATGACACTGGTAGCAGCATCTTGCTCCCTCTCCCTCTGCCACTCAGTAGTGAGGTGGGCACGCTTGCACAGGAGTTTTGAGCAGCTCTGCTCCTGAGACAAGGTGTCCTTCCTCCACTAACCATGTGTTCTGGACACTCTTCTCTCGTGTCAGCACTAAGGCTATAATTTTTCGCCTGAAAGGGACTATGGCTGCTAACAGAAACCTGACCATGTATTGCAACTCATACAGCTTCCTTTCTGGTTACAAGTCAGACATGGCAACCCTGTCTCTCTCTCTCCAGAGCTACCTTCTACCAGAACTGTGCTGGTTATGTACCAGTATCTGTGCTTATTAAATAAAGTATTTGAGCGAGAGCAGCTCTGTGGAGAGAGAACAGCTGCCCTGGAGATAACGAGTGATTCACTCCAGCCGATCCCAGATGAATTTGAACTCACTGTAGTTATTTCATACTCCTGCCTATTTGTTGTATAACTGAGTTTATGTTGTATAACTACGTCATCACGTGATGGAAGCTCATCTTTTAATTGTTGGTGGTGAAAGAGTCAAAGGACAAAAAGCAGCAGCGACTTTTTTATTCTGATTTCCCAGGTGCTTTAATAGTGGCAGAATAAAATATGAGGACTGATGTATCATAATGTTGATACACCTTAATACCCTTCCCATGGGAAAGTAACCTTCTCCCGAAATAGACATAAGAGGTTTTCTTTGCCAGGAGACTGGCCAGAGATCAGGCTGCCAGGCAAGGAGCAAGCAATAGCGTTTTATTCAGCCTTATCCCCAAAATACTTCCAACCCAGACTGCAAGTGGCTGGCCTTCAGTGCTGCTCTTTTTCCCTCCCATTCCCTGAAACTTAATTATTTAGGAGTTGATAAATAACTTTTTATTTTTAATGGCAAAGATTAAATGTTCCTAGTTGAGAAAAAAAAAAAAAAAAGGCAAAGCAGGCTTTTTACCTGATAATCATGGATCCTTTTTAATGCAGCTGAAGAGTCCACCTGTCTCTCTGAAAAGCAGCCATAATCCTGTGGTCCAGATCATATTTCAGAGACCACTCCATCACATACATAGTTTATTTTGACTGTAAAACATCTGCATAGGCTCATGAAAAGCTTTGCTCTTATCTAGGAGAGCTCAGGTCATCTGAAAATGGAAAATTATGAAGTGATTTAATTTTTCCCTTCCTATATTAATTGCTGCTCTCAATGTAAGCCAAAGACAAGCCACCCAATTGAGCATTCCTTTGCTATTTACTCTTTGGTATGTTATCCTTGTGTGCTCTGAGACTGTATCAAATGGAGAGAGGCACCACTGTCACTGTTAAAACCACATGAGTCTTGCTTTGGTGATGTTCAAAGTTGGTTTTTTTTTTCCTAGAACTCAGACCTGCACTTTAATGTTCTTCCTGCCTGTCTTGTGGTTCACCCCACTTCCACAGTAGTGACTTGTACATAGGTGTGACTGTGAAGTTGAATGTAGTTTGGCAACAGAGATGTCTGACATGAAAGAAGTTACATTGGCCAGCCGTGGACTCTAAAACTGCAAAGCTGAGCCAGCTATATTAGCTTAATTAATTGCATTCCTAGCTATGTGAACTGGAATACCAGGAGGCTCAAAAAGGGTGTGTAGGAAGGAGAAATTCCATGAAAATTACTTACTTTACTGTGTTTACATACCGGGAGTAGGGATGGGTGGGTCTCTTCTTGGGAGTCTCACTAAAGTTAAGCCACATGAGCTCAGGGAGCTCAGCCATATCTGTCCTGCAGAAGAGCCGAGTTTCTGTTGCATCTGCTTTCATGTAATTTGGTTTTAAAACCCAAGAAAGAGTTGAGGCGTCATCTCTGTGTGAAGCATGGTCTCCTGCTCTGACTGGCCTCTCACATGCCAACAACATGGAGGTCCAGAGTAAAGCTGAGGTCTGTGCCTTTATAGAGCATCATAGTGAGTAGGTTTGTTGCTTCCCTTTGGAAGCCATTTGCTCTTCCACACTTATGATTGCTTTTACCTGGTTTTACCACTGCCAGCTCCTTGGGCCCAGCCTGGCCCACTGCTGAGCCCTGTATTATTTACATGATAATGTAGGGAGCTTCACCCTTGTCCCTAAGCATTTTCTTCTCCACTTTATCTCTCTGTCATCCTGATTTCCCCCAACTGTGTTTTTCCTGTGGTTCATCCGTTCCTCTTGTGGACTGTTATTTTTGTTCCATTGCCCTTCATCCTGCTTTCCCATTCCCATAGACTTTTTACAGGATCACAGTGAGGCCTTTCCCCCTTCAATGCTTTTTGAGCATAGAAAACAGTGACTTCCAATCCATCTGTCAGTCTTGTCCTGACAAATACAAGGGGAAGTTCTCCGTTTGCAATCAGGATGCAAGTAACCCGGGTGGATTTGAGCACAGGGATTACAGCCAGAACAATAATGCCTTTGTAATGCTGTCGGGATTATTCCTCTCCCATGGAGTAAAACCTGAAGAGCAATACCAAGTCTTCAAGCAAACAGATTCTCCAGCTGTCAGTGCTTTTGCTTCCTCTGGAGGCAGACACATGCCTGTCCAAATACAATATGCCGGAAGACTGATACTTGGCATCTTTATGACTATTGAAACATGCCATGTTTTTGAAACCCTTTAAAAGGGATGGAGAGATAGTGAGGAGAAAGGAAAGGTCCTAAATGAGGGCTAGACAGTTCATCTGCTATTGAGTACAGGTTCCTGATTAAATATCCTGATTCTCAGCCCAGTCCAGCTTTGACTTTACTGTGCTTTGGCAAACTGTATGATGTCATACTTACCCTAGATGATTATGTTCCTGCAAGTGCAGGTGAGAGAAATAATAAAGAATAAGAAACTAATACCAAGAGAGCCGCTGCAAAACATCACAGAGTCTTTGTACCTTCCTGTCAACAGCTTGCTGGAGACTTTATTTAATGGGTAGTTCTCACTCACTTCAGTCTCGAGCTCCTTTTATAGGCTGCACTCTTTAACTGAAGTAGAAATACACTCTTCTGAGTTCAGGGCAGGCAATGCAGCCCCTGTTTGTTTGAACAGGATTCTTCATTTTTTTCAAAAATTTTCTTTACACAAGCCAAAAAGAATTGACTGAGCCCTTCCCCCCAAAACACTCATGCATTTTCTCACATGCATGCACCTTGATAGCACTTTTAAGGAAAGACAGGATTTTACCCTTGCAGGCAGTGCTGTATTTGTCATTGCATGCTGGAACTGGATCCATCTTCCTCCACCAGCCACAGGCTACTCCCTCGGTCCAGAATCCCCCTGGTTTGAGGCGGGAAGCGCAGTTCCCCTCTGGCCTGGCCACTGCTGGAATCACAGGGATGGTTCTGACTTAGCTCTGTCTGTGGCAGCAGCGAGCGTGCACATTACATAATATAATCGTTGTGTCTTGAGGATTCAGGCCTGTCCTCTTTTGTGCTGCCAGATGGAAGAAGAGCCACACTCTCTCTGGAGAGATGTCCCTGCACATCTCGCTGCTCAGCCGTGCTGGAATTATGTGCTTTTCTCTACAGCCGGGCACTGTTACTCCCTAGCATTTGGCTCCAGAATAGCTAGCTCTTTAGTATGCAGTGGATGCTATGCAGCCACTGCGATTCCAAGATTAATTTGTCTAGAAAAGGAGATACATGAAAAACCTCCAAAATGAATTTGTGAGGAGGATTCACTTCAGATTCTCTGAAAATCCAAGGTTTGTTCCCACCTAAAGCCCGAACACGGGTGTCATGGACAGACAGGTTTGTGATTTGTGCTCTCGCTCTGTCCCATTTCATTGTTTTTTCAGTCACTGCTGCTTTTTTGCTCAATTCTGTGACATGGCCCCTGCCTGCATTGTTACTGCCTCTGTTAGTCAAGCCGTTTCTTGCCCTGATCCCAGAAGTGCTCTCCAAAGTGATGAATCACATCTGCACTAGTGAGTCCTTTCTCACTAATGAGGCATCTGCTCCAAATTCTGCAGTGCTCAGTTGGTTGAGGCAAGGAGCTGCAACGCACCTGTAGACAGCAGTGTCACTACAGTCCTCAGGAATAGCTCAGGAGAGCCCAGAGAGGGCTAGGCAGGAAACTTCCTCACAGCAATGACTAGTCAGCACCAGCTGCAACTCCAGACATGGAAGCTTCTATAGAAGGAATGTTACATCCTGACAGAATTCACTTCCCCAGGACAGAGAGGTACTGAGAAATGTTCATTTCAGCCTCCTGCTACTTCTGAGCTTCCTGGCCAAAGGAGCCTTTTAGCAGCCACAGCTCCAGCAATGCAGCTGCAGTAGGGAAAGCCAGGGCTCGTGTTCATCCAGGCATGGGCAGCGGTTCTGCACTGCTGATACCAAACAGGAGCAGCCAGTTCTGGGGGGAAAAACAAAACAAACCCCTAAAGCCCACCCAACCCTATCCCCAAAACCCCAAAAGGTACCTTGGCTGTAATTAGGAACTGAAGTGACACTGCAGGTATGAATGGGAAATTGCTGCTCAATAAATGTCCCCATCACAAGCCCCTTCAACAGCCCATTTAGCCACTACAACGGCTGCTGCCAAGTGTCCAAAGCAGGAAAGAAGCAGAGGGACCAGCCTGTCCTCTCTGCCATCCTGAGGATGGATGGAGGGCACCTTGTGCAGGAATTGTGCATGGCTGCTGTGCATCTGGTGCTGATAGCAGAGCTGAGAGAACAGACCACTCTGAGCCGGGACCACGGTGTAGCTCTCCTTCCATGGCAGCGTTGCCCTGAGCAGCACGTGTGACTGTAGTGTTAGGGGCACAGGCTGTAACGGGACCCCAGGCTGCAGACAGAAGTTGCACTTGGGTTGTTGCAGAGAAGACTCTGTCATCACATAGTAACTGCTGTGCATGTGCCAGCAAGAGCAGAGCTAGCATGAGTAAGCTTATTATGCGATAATCACACCTTCATCTTTCTGGGTACATAAACTGCTGAGGTATCCAAGTCTGGCAGTGAGGCACAATCGCTGTCTGAAGATGAGCAAGAAGGAGCCGTGTCTATTCCTCATTGGGAGCATATGTCTGACTTGACACCGTTATCTTTTACTGTTTTTAAACAGAACTTCATTATTGAACCACCTGCTGCCACTTAATTACCTGTGTTTGATTACAAAGATGCTAAGTAATCGGCTTTTTAGGTACAAGCTCCTTTATTTTTATATCTTTTAAGACATCCCTAACAAAGCCTCCAATGTCCATTTCAAAGGCTGGATCAAAATTTCCCCTGTGGGCTAATGCGGGACAGACAGGAGCTGGATGCCCAGCCTCCTCTCCTGAATTTTAGGAAATCTGGGATTTGGATCAAGGCTTCCCCGTAAGACCTAGGGGTGCTGACCTATAGAGCCGGTATTCCCCCTGGTGCCGTTTCGGTAGGCTGAGCACCTAGGCGGTGGGCTCCGGTGCCCTCAGCGTGCTGGCTCCCGCTGATGGAGTGGAGGGACCTTCCGCGGGACAGGCGTGGGATGTCACCCCGCGGGGCAGGGGTGCTCGCCTTCCCGGCTCTGCCCTCGCAGGTACTCACCGCCTTCCCTGGCAGACGCGGGAGCCCCGGGGGTCAGGCCTCCCCCCCGGGACCCCGCCGGGGCCGATGATCCCGCGGCCCCGGCCTGCCGCCGCGCCNCCACGGCCTTTGTCTGCGCTGTCACATGGGCCGCGGTGCGGGATTTAAGCGGGTCTCCGCAGGACATGCCGTGAGCGGCGCGCCGCAGCCCTGCCCGCAGCGGCAGCGCTCCGCCCGGCCGGGGATGCGGCTCTAGCGGCCCCGCGATGAGCGGCTCCTCCATGGCGAAGAGCGAGTCCCGCACTTCGCTGCTGAAGACGGCGGGGAGCCGGAGGGCGGCGGGCGCCCAACCCCAGCCCCACGGCAGCCGCGCCCGGGACGGCAGAGGACAAGGCGGGCAGGCGGGGAGGGAGCAGAACCAGGAGCCGCTCCCCGGGGAGCCCAGTGCCCGCAGGCCGCTCTGTCACCCGGGCGCCCGGGAGGACGGAGCGAGGGGTGCGGGGAAGCTGTCACATGGACGGGGGGAGAGCCAGCCGGAGCCGGCGGAAGGAGGTCCAAGGAGAGGCAGCGGCAAGGAACCGGTGCGGACATCCAGGCATCACCACCACCTCCCGCCGCACGCCAGCCACGGTCACCCCCAGGACCAGCATCAGCTCTCAGACAGGGATGGGGAGGAGGCAGAGGAGGACTTTTTCTTCAGTCACAGGCAGAGGTCCAGCAGAGAGTCCCTGAAGCTCTCGGAAGGCGCTTCACCTCTGTCCAAATCCAGCAGCAAGTACTCCACCAAGTCCAGCGGCAGCGATCGGTCGGTGGAAGCGGACCCCCTTTTCCACCAGCTGCACCCCATGCTCAGCTCGGTCTTTGGCCAGGTAAGGGGCAAAGCGCCTCTCGCCCACTCCCTCACTTCTGCCTGCTCGCCCTCCGCGCCCCCTCCTCCTGCCCACTCTCGGACCTCCGGCTCCTCGTCCCGGCGCCCCCAGCGCCTCCGGGCGCAGCCCGCAGCTGTAAATGCACTGCTTCCTGGCCGCCCCTGCCCAACTTCTCCCGGCGATGCGGCACCTCCGGGGCGCTGCGGGGCCGGCGCCGGCACCGAGGAGAGCTCCGCGCTGGGGAGGGGGCGCGGGTCGGAGCCGCCCGCAGCCCCCGGCCGCCCGCCCGCCCCTCCGGGCGCTGTGGAGGGCGCTCTCGGTGGTGCTGGCGGGGGAAGCGCTGGTGCTTTCCCTGTCGCCGGGGGAAGTTGTGGCTCTGCCTGCTGAGGGTGAGAGTCAGAGAAGCGGATTTTTAAAATGTATTTACTTATTAGATTCCATCTCTCTGGCTCCCCGCCTTGCTTTGCTGTATTTGTTTACATCTCCTTATGGTACATTTCTGTACAATCAGCATATGAATCATTTCTGATGGCAGAAGCTGTCAGGAGAAGGTAGTGGGGAGAACGACAAAAAAAATCCTGACCCAATTCCGAAGCCTTCCCAGTCACTATGTTAGGATGGAACAGATGCTTTCGGTGTTTGCAAGCTCTTTCAGCACAAAGCTGTCGCTTTAGCTGCTTCTGGTAGTGAAATTACCCAACACGGCTACCCTCTAAAAATGAAAAGGCAGAGGGAGACTGGATCAAAATTTTGTTTTAGAGCCATTTAGGGATGTTACTGGGAGATGTAATCTCCAGGAAGATTAATGTAACTGCAATCTCCCAGAAGCACAATTATAGGTATAAGCCAGAAGCCTGGGCGGCTAAGTTCCAGCCCTGGAAGTGATCGATTAAACCAGAATTATGATTTGTGGGGTTTGTTGTCGTTGGGTCTTTTTTTTTTTTTTCCTGTTGTTGTTGCTTTAAAGCAGGTTGGGAAGCTTTGCAGACTGCCCATTCAAATCAAGATTATGGAGAGAATGAAAGGAATTTTTGTAACTGGGTGGAAGGAGGTGATACACCTGTATTTCTTTAATGACAGGAAATACTGTCTATTTCTGTTCATTTTGACTTCTTCAGAGGAAAATCAAAGCACGTTTGTTTTCCTCAACGAGTTTGCATCCTCACTGACAGTCTGCTATTTATGAACATTACAGTTGTGTTTAACCTCGAATGAGTATTACCCTCCCTGTGCCAATGTTGTACCAGAAGTCTAGATTAAAATTTTGTAGCAGCAATAAGGAAGGGCCTGGGGAGCGGCTTGGTGCTCAACCAGGTAATAAAAAGCAAAATTCTAGCACCAGGCTTTGAAATCTGTGGGCTCAGCTCTGTCTTAGCTGTCTGTGTAGTTCTGAGGAAAGTGGAGATATATCTGAGAACAGATCTTAAGTCTATGGAGCTTTCTGTCCCCAAAGTGTCAGAAATACAAACAAATCCATGCCAGGGCTCCCACTCACAGAAAGCTCTCTTCTTACCTGAAGGGTATCTTTATTTTACCTGCTTTGCTGCTTGCATTCCAGTGTCATAAGACACTTGTGAAAGCTGTAAACTTCACAAAAATTAATTGCAGTGTCGAACAATATTCCTTACAGAAAAGAAACAGATACAATTCTAGTTTTCATCCTTTCACTGGGTACATTACACCAGTGCTTATAAACAAACACCAACATCTTTCTTTCAGAGTGGAACATTATTTATTGCCATTTCTCTCTGTATTTATCTCTCACTTGCTTTGTTTGAAGTAACTATGAGAGAATGACCATCTAGTGGAGATTTTAGGACTGGCTTTTAGGAGTAGGCTGTACAGGAGATTTGTGGATACAAGAAGGGGACCTATAATATGGGATACACCAAGGGGTGGTTGCAGGAAGGGAGATACGAAGAATTTTTGGTAGTAATACCAAAATTCTGGGATGAATAAAGGCCCGAGGGTAAGAACTGTGGAAATTCTGTTGTGGAACTGAATTTTGTTTCTGTGGATGAAGAAACAAATGCTAAGCATGGTGTAAAAATGTGAGTAATGTTTTGAGACAGGCAAGGACTTAAACCTGCAGGAGCCCAAGTTGCAGCCTGGGCTGAGGCAGGGTCACAGGTACAGAGGCATCCAGAACTGCGGTATAAGGCTGCAGGTTCTGTGACACCAGTCTGATCCACATTGTAATTAGTAGAGAGCAACAGCTCAGCAGACTATTTAATACGAGAACTTCTCTCCAGCCCACACGGCCCACTGTGAAACAGTTAAAATGGTAATTTTGCAGTACGTAGAAGGAGAGGAGCACAGTGATGCATGGCTGCAGCAGCAGAGCACTGTGGTCCAGCAGCACCAGTATATCTTGTCCCAGCTCTACAGATGTGGAACATCGCCCTGTTATTCCATGGTGGTGCAGCGATGTGGTCACAGATGCAGACACTACAGTGGTACAAGCAGATACGCAGAAAAGATTGCAGGGATGACTTCGTGGAGGACGTCGTTACGACAGGAACAGCAAAAAGGAGCAGCCCAGGACTACAGGGCTGTGTCTGAGGGAGACAGATTTGTGGCTGTGCAGAAAAAAAGACGTCGTGAAGGCAGAAGTGCCATGTTTATATAACCAGCACAGCAATATAGTGCACTGTGGGTGTGTACTCCAGGAGAATGCTAAGATACTGCCAGGATACAGCATGCAGTGTTATTTTATTAATTAGGCTCATGCTATATTGGTGCCTTGATGTTCTAATATAATAAAGCAATAATACTCTTTGAGGACATTTTACCATTTTGTAATTGAGTGGTACACAAATTAACAAATGTAGGGTAGTGTAATGATGTATTAGTATAAGCCAGGATGTCATCTTAGTCTAATGCCATGTCTCATGCTGGATCGGGGAGGCAGCTGCAGAAAAGCACTCTGCTGTGGAGTTTATACCAGGTTAGCATGCAGTGCTGCACAGCACTGACAACACAGTGGTGTGGTAACGCAATCCTGTGGCAGAACAGAGATGTGATACTGGTGCCATGCGGTAGGAGTTTGGCAGTGCATGGGTGTGATAATTGTGGAGCTGTAGCCTGACGGAAGAGTTTAACAGTCTAATGATGTAGTAATACAATATTCCAGAAGGGAGCTAGTCTGTCCAGCAGTGATTACTTCTGGTGCCATATTCACAAAGGGCTGTGCTGATCTGACAGGACTGTCCCCTTGTACCAGAAAGCAATGAGTGAGATGTTGCCACCATGCTGCAGTTTCAGAAGCAAGGCTGTGAGTTAGCACGGGAGCAACGCCACAGACTGACACGGTGACAGAAGTGTAGTGTGAGTACAGGCTGGCTATACGGCGCGTGTGATCGTGGGGTGGCCGTGTTTGAAAGCGGTCCTGCAGCAGCGGTAGCTGGGTGCAGTGTGAGAGCAGTGCAGTGACTCACGGGTGTAATTGGCAAGGGATGCTTGTGTGAAAATGCTGCAAAGTGGGAAAGTGGCAAGAAAAGTGAGCGTGGGGAGAGTGTTTCATATAATTTTGGCCTGGTAGCAGGATAGTGTTGGAGTGGTCAAGTGGCAAAGGAGTGTCATGGAGCAAAAAGGAGCATGCTGTCACCCTGGCAGGGCAGTACAGATAGCGTGATAGTCCTACAGCACTGCTAGTGTGGCTACAGGATGCAGTTTAGCAACAGTGTGGTATCAAGCCATCGCACATCCATAACAGCAGAGGAGCTGTGGTCCCTCGGCAGCTGGGATGGTGGTGAGGTGGCAGCCTGGCAGCAGGACAGAGTTTATTAATGTGACAACAGTAGTAACAGCAGGACAGAGACTGGGACAGCAGTGGGATGGCAGCAGGGACCACGATGCAATAGTTTTGTGGCAGCAGGATTCCCGGGGCAACAGAGATGTGGCAGCAGTATCTGTGGTGCAGCGGCAGCTTGGCACCGGGCTTGGGCACAGAGAAGTGTGGGTACTGCAGCACAGAAGCCTGCCGCTTCTCCTCCCTTCATTCCTGCTGTGCCACGGTGCTGCCCTAGCTGGCACCTTTAAGAAGAGCTTTTTCCGGGCCTTTGCTATGCAATATTAATTTGCAAGCGATGCTGCCATGTGAGACCTGACCGTTTTCAGAGCCGTTTAGCTTTCACACCCTGCCCGACTGTTAAATTTTTCAGTGAAGTGATTCCCCAACAGTTTTCTGTCAATTGCCTCTGGTAGCATGGGGATCAGAGGGGTCAAACAATGCCATAGGGAGTCATCAAATATTTACAGGCTTCTGCTGTTAGCACTGTGGCCAAAGGGGCTTTTGTATTTCTATTTGTCCAGGGAGTTAAGAGCCTCTCCTATCTGCACCGTCTCCCATTTCTGCTTTAATTTCAGCGTCCACATTATCATTAAAAGAGGGAAGGAATCTTCCTGCATTTCCTCTATATATTTCCTTTTCTTGTCCTGCTCCATCTTCCTTTACTGAAGGGCTTTAGTTCATCTTAACAGCTCTCAATGGGCCTTGCAGCAAACCGAGATGGCAGAAGTGGCCCTGTGCTGGGTCCTGATGTGTCCCCAGGCTGTTTGTGTGGGAAGCGGGTGTCAAGAACATTCTCCTCTAAACCAGCTGGGAGCGGGAAGAGAAAAAATGCCCTGTCCAGACACCGCATCCCCCCCCTTCTGGTCTCCTCGTCCGCAGGATGACCTCGTTCCCTCCAATGGCTTTGGCTCAGCTGATTATGATGGGAGTTTTGCCCAAGAGCAGTCGCTGCGCCAGGACCATGTTTGGAGCTCCACCAGCAAAGAGCTGCGGAGCCCCAGCCAGTCCAGCCGAGGGAGAGGGCTTGATGGCTCAATCATGGAAGTTTTCAGTTGCCCCCATGTATTGGCGAGGGAGGCTGCAGCATGTCGGGCTGTGCTGGAGCAGTGATGCCAGCAATGGAAGCTTTCGGGTGTTGTGTTGTGCTGTGGGATGGCAAAGGTGAAGGTGAAAGGTGTGGGTTTGCAGGTGCTGGCATACAGTTTGTACCATGCTATAAGGCAAGTGGAGCAGTGGCGTGTCAGGGCTGGTGGCAAACTGAGGGCAGTCTGTAACAGCTCCGCATTGACAGTGTTAAAACAGCACAGTAATTTGGGGTGAACAGACTTCTTCTGCCTCAAAATGACCAACCGCTGTAGTGGTGCTGATCCCATTACATAGGCTTAGCTCGCTGGTACGGAGCATGTGTGCACAGGTTGGGAAGAAAAACTCCAGAAGCGGCACCGGATCCTTCCCCGACTTTTCCTTCTCTTTTACGGCACCTCTGAATGTATATTCCGTCCCCAAAGGGGTCCTCACAGGACGCGGATAGGGAAGGGTGTCCCCGGGGCCGCGGAGGACAGTCCTGCGGCCGGGGGTACGCCCCGAGCTGCTGCTGGGCCGGCCCTTCACAGCCCTTCTTTCAGCCGCAGGGGACCCTCCCGCGGGGCTGCCCCGGGACAGCAGCGGCTCCGCCTGATTCTCCCTCAACCCCGTTCCGTCCCCTCCGGTCCCGCCGCGCTCGGCGGCCCCAGGGCGCCCCCTGCTGCGAGCGGCGATGCGCGGCCCGGCCGCCGCTTTCCCTCCCCGGGGCCGGGGTGCCCTGGGCACCCTGGGCCTGCCCGGGCCGCGGTGAGGGTGTCAGGCCCAGGGACTGACCCGTGGTTGCCGTTACGTAGGCGAGAGCCGGTCCGGTCATCCCGCAGATATCCAGGCGTGTATTTGCGGGGGTCTGAGTACCTGTGTGGGGCTTGTGCAGCCTCTGTGCTTCCATCCCTGCATGTGTTGGCACAGCCCATGTCCATGCATGTAGCCTGACATAAAGAGGCTTCATATAAATGTACATGTCCAGCCTCTGTTAAATCTTCTCTGTGCCTATGCAACCACCTCTGTACATGTATATGCGTTTCTGTGCTTAAAATGACCGACGTATTCATACATCTCTGCCAGCTGACACTTGCCATACCTTCCAAGGTATGTCTCATGTCTTTTCTATATGTAATGGACACAGACACAGATGAACGTTGTTCCACTGGAGCACATCCACTCAGCTTCCCCCTTGCTCAGCTTGGAGGAAAATTTATCACATTTATTGCTTGTGAAGAGCTTGAGGGATAGGAGCCAGACGTACAGAATCAGCGAGGGGCAATGGATAAGCTTCCTGCCTGCAGTGGGTCTGCCAGCAAACATTAATCTTTGTCAGTGATTTACTTTTTAAACAAATCTGTTTTAAAAGGATATGGAAAGACATCAAAATAAAACCAAGCTAAAAGAACATTCATTAAATATTCCGTTCATGAAATATACAGCAGCATGATCTAATGCACTGAAATACACAAACCTTCTGGTTAGATTCAGCTTATCTTTTGAGGGAAGAAAATCTTTCCATAATAAATTAATCATAATTTAAATTAGTCCACTGTGCATTCCATCAACCTCTACTACCTTGATTTTTGCATATTTCATGCAGTATTGGGCTTGAACAAAGTGTCAGGGAAGAGTTTAGCTGTAGATGTAGAAGCTGGACTGCAGGTTTGTCAGCCGAATTAGCTGTGGTTCTTTGTAGCCTCGCAGCTTCAGTAACTGTTTTTCCCTGATGAGTCCATGAGTGGTATTGATTTCCAATAACAAGCAGCTATATGGTGTGCATCCAGTAAAAGATGTCTGGCTAACTTTGGGCTCCCTTTCAATAATCCTCTGACATTCCTCTGACCTTAGAGAGCAACAGCAGTGCCCAGGAACTTGAGTAATCCTCCAATTTCAATCAAATGCTCTGCTTAGAAATAAAGACAAACAGCTGTCGTAGCTCGTATGGTCAAATTTAGGTTTTTAGTAGCTTTCTACACCGGCGTAAGACCACGAATTCAATACTATCTATAAGTGATGTCATTAGCAATATTCAAATATTTCTTCCACCTATTCCTCCCTTTGCACCTTGCAACCATCTTTGGAAAGAATATACAGCATTGCTTCATCCCACACAGATGAAATACATTATTTGCTCTTGGAAGGAAACAGGCAATTGTGTAACACTGTGAAGCATCATGTCACATCGGTTGAAGGCAGGATGTAGAAAACCACCAGCAACCCCCCTGCATTCTGCTGAAATGACGCTAAAAAGGGTTTAGGTAGTTTGTGACCAGCTGTGTTGAGATATAGTCAGAGCTCTCATACTGGGATACACAGTTTGATCCCTCTAAAGGTGCTGTCAGATCCTCACTCAAAATAGAAGTGAGGCAGACCTCGATTTTATGGTGGTGTGTCTCATGTGACACTGCAGGCTTGCTTTCTAGCATTTGGTTAGTACTGGTTCCCAGTCCTCTGCTCACCTAATCAGCAGCCACACTTTTTGTAGCACCTCCGTGTGCCAGCCAAATACTGACCCCCCCAGTCCCTTTCACTTTGAAAGAGGGAAGAATTAACTGCTTTTGATTAGCAATTCTCATATTCCTGAGCAAAGGGAAGGGACCACATAAGGTTTGTTTTAAACAATCTTTGTACTGCTTATACATGGCAAATTGTCACAGCAGCTTCTGGGCTGTCAAGCTTGTACTTGTCTTTTTGTAGCCTATTGATGATCTTGAAAGCAGAAAATTTCCACAACACATTGTGCTCTGGCCAACACATCTCCTGTGCAGGGACTTGGAAGCTGGGCCAGTGCAAAATACGTGGACCAGATCTGCATGGAAGGTGTCAGGAGATGGCACAGTCCCATCTCTTTTCATCTAACGCAGAATAAAGCCAGCTAATTACAGTCAAAGCTGTTCTAAACAGAAGTTGACAGTCCAGGCTTTGTTACCTTGAGAGGGATGGAAAATATCCTTGGTCTTTTTAATAACCTTTCTGTTGTTGGTGATTGAATATGATCCAATTGCTCTAATGGAGGAGAATATTATGCACAGCATGAGTCAGCAACACTTTCTTCCTGGAACAGCTGACAGCAAAAAAAGTTCCCAAACTCTCTGCAGAAGTATTCCTCCCCCCAGATGAGGATCTGAACTGCATCCACTGATACCTGCTGGTGCCCCCCCCTGGAGATGGACCTGTACTTGTCTGACTGGAATATGGAACCATCCAAGGTTCATTAGAGGTTAGAAGAGACAACTCGGTGTGCAGCAAAAGCTCCTGGGAGCCTGACATAGAAGAAGAGAGGGAAGCCAGTCGCAGAAGTTTAGAGTGCTGCTGCATGTCCTGAGTGCCTCTGCATGTTCCAGCAGTCAGGAGCTTTTAAATGAGGCCCTCAACAGCGCTGGCAACAAGAGGATATTAACAATTCCAAATGCTTAGGCTCATCTGAGGTCATCCAGTAAACAAGACTGGGTTGTTTCTTATAAAATACAGATCTATAACCACCAGCTAAAGGGTGGTTGGGAGTGGATTGGAAAGCTACTGATCAATATGTGCACTCTCCACTCTGTGATAGGAAAAAATAGACCAAAAATTCTTACCCTGTTAAGAGAAATTAAATAAGGTGGTGTATTCTAAAATATTAAAGCCTCAAAGCACACAACGAGCTCTTAGGGAAAACTATGGACTTCAGTAAAAAGATGCCTGGAATGAGTTTTCCCTACTTCACAATGTACTCTCCTCAGAGACTAACCCCCCTACCTACTGACTGACAGTGCCCTGTTGCAGTGTTTGTGTTGTGCTGAGAGCAACCATCTGATATCATGTTCCGGCAAGTGAAAGACTGAAACGAGCCTGGCATCTGAACAGTCTTCCAGTACAAATCTATGCTTCCACTCAAAAAAATTTTTGCCAAGCAAAGATACAGACCAATAAGCAATCACAAGTTTTGGATTGACTTTTGTTCTTTCTGTTGTGGCTGTTGAATATTTGCTGCCACTCGATAAAGTTTCTGGCAGCTACCAAGTGATTAGCTATGGTGGGATCCAACATTTTCCTATGGATGAGCATTTCTGCCAAAGGTGCCAGCCTGAAGCACAGCACTGTTGCTTTTTAAAGAATCCAGGCATATTAAACCACCTAAATCACTCCCTGTTCAATGCCAAGTCACCCAGCTTGCTCCCCGCTCTGTGCTTAGGTCAGTCAATGTGCCAAGAGCTTCTTGCCCATGAGCTGGGACCTTGCTCTGTGCCAGAGTGCATCCAGTGACGTCTCTGCTCTTCACCTTGGACCTGAGGGGAGGAAGAGATGCGGGCACATAGGCAAGACTCGCATTTCACAAAGTTCCTACTGATTTTTAGAAAGTTTACAACAGAGCCCCAGGCCTTAAAAGAACAGTGTGATTGCCACAAAGAACAGTGTGGGAAAACCAGTATACATGCATGTGCAGCCCTCCCACACACACACTGACTACCCCAGATATAGGCATACCCACAGATCAGCACCTACACACAAATGTTTTTGACACACTTATTCTCAGCATCCTGTTCTCTTACAGCAGCCTCAGTTGGAGGAAGGGAGAAAATATGTTCCTTCTAACCTAATCTTCTAATGACCTTTCTGCCAACTCTACTTTCCTGCCTGACTCTTAAGCTGCTCGTGGTGGTGATGGGAACAAGATCCCAATGTAGAGAGTGATTTTCCTCCTCAGAGATGAGCAGGGTCTGTCTGCTAAATTGTGATGTGCTGCCCAATTGCTCTTAAGAGATTCAGGGTAAATAAGGAGATAAGAAAATTGTTAATGATTGCATCTCTTGGGCTCCTTGCAGCTCTGCCAGAGTTCTTACAGAGTTGAAGGACTGTGATTGTGCTGCAACCTGGTGCAAGTGGGCTCCCACTGCCTCTTCCCTTCTTGGATTGTGACCTTCCTGGATTGCAGGAGGTCTCAGCCCTCTCCCTCTGCCCTGCACGTTTCCTACAGCTGCCTGCAACTGTGGGGAAGAAAAGCAGGAGAGCGGGCAAACGTGGCAGCGTGCCACGGTGGCTGGCTCCACATGCTTGGGTACAGACTAGTATTTAGAAGATGACCATCTCAATTTCTGTTGAGAGGCTTTTAATGCTCTGTAAGGCACACTCAATGCCTGTCTTCCAAAGCTGTCCCATGGCAGTCTGGGGGCTGTGATGGATTCTCCTGGCAGGAGATGCCCGACTCCCTCTCTCCGAGAAGATGCAGGAGACGGGCACTTCTCAGTTGCAGGGTGTTCCTGGCCTCTGTGCTGCCTGTCAAGGGGAGATTCATTAGCAGCAAGGAGGCGATTCTCTCTCCTCTCTGCTCTGGAATTGGAGTCGTTTGTCTCAGGAAGGAGCCCAGGCGCCTCGCTCGCTGTGTGGCAGCTTCTGCTCAAGGGAGACAAGCACTTCGTCAATAAACAAGGAGCCTGGAGAATGGCTCCAGCTGACAGAGGACATTATTAATGACCGGCACTTTGGCTGTGGGTAGATCAACCTCCCATTAGCTGCTTTAAGAGGGGAAAGAGAAATAGAGCTAAAGATGGCAGCCCTGAGGGGAGCTGGGAGTTTCAGCATCCTCCTGCAAAGTCCCCTGCTGTGAGGCCCAGGGCTGGGGCACAGCCCCTAAGGAGTGACTGTGTATTTCCCTAGCGTCAGAGGTCCTTAAACTGTGATAGCAGGAGACAGGCCCATCTCAGGAACAGTTTCATTTTCCAGCCCACCATGGGTGGGCTCTGCTATGGAGGCCTTCCAGACCAGAGCTTTCCTACCCCCTCTGTCCATCTTTCAGTCTGTCCTGGGTATAAAGGATGTATTCCAGTATCTGCTACTGCAGCTTCTTGCTTTGGAGGGCCTGGCAATGAAGAAAGCATTGAGGGGATCTGAGCGGAAGCAGTTTTGCTGCCTTCACTCCTGGGAAGTGGTTAGTACAAGGAAGAGCAAGAAACACCGTCCCACGTGGCTATACACTTCTGGCTATGACTGTAACTGGAGAAGCTGTTGACTGTTGTTGTGATTGGACTCCTAAACTCATCTCCTCAGGTGGAAGAAGACTCTAGGCTCTAAAGCAACTGTCAATTCACTGTACAGTTATACTTAATTTGCCACAGCAGCATCAGGGTGTAAGCAGAGAAATCCCTGCTTTGTTGTGACACTGATAGTTCATCCTTCTCTGTTGATAGGTCGTCCTTCTCTGTCCTACAGCCCTAGAGCTGCCAGGAGAGTCAGTCCTTGGCCCCTGCATGAAAAAGCATCTGGTGCAAGTACTCAGCCCATAGGTTAAGTCTTTGTAGAGCCTTTTGTTTGGAACCCCACTCTCACAGAAAGTTGTGAAATCTTTCAGCTGGGCACCTGAGTGTCCAACTAACCTGCTGCAGTGTCATCTTGGTCTTCACAGTTCTTGAAGGAGATAGTTCTTCATGCCTGGGCTTCTTATCACTGTGGAGCTGCAGCTGTGGTGGCTTTATATCTAAGGGTGCATTCACTATCCTGTTCAGATCCTGTTGCCTGAGTGTCATAGTGAGATTTTTATGCAATTTAAATCTTTTTTTTTTTTCAGACTGAATGCCCTTATGCTCAGCCTGAGATCAGAGGAAAATGTACTGGGTACTCATCCCTTTTCTTTCAGAGATTATTTGATTACCACAACAAGCCTAAAGTCCAGAGTTCAGAGCTGGCTCTAGGTTTGGGAGCCTCTTACTTATTTCAGGACTTAGGTGCTTGGAAATGGAATGGATGGATCTGACATTCACATTCTTTGTTTCACACTATCTAGCCTGGGGCTGTTCAGATTTAGGATTCAGGTGTGAGCCCATCTTTGGCAGACTTGTGCAGGTAATCCACCAGTTGATTTCTACTTGCAGAAACCTGAGAAAACTTTACTGCAAGACTGACTCAAGGTCTCTCCCTTGTGGTTAAAAATTACTAACTTGGGGCTGAGAGTGTTTTAGGGTTCCTGCACCACTGCCTTCAGGCTTGCTTCCACTGTGGCAGGAAAAGAAGGAGGAACTTCTAGCTAGGTCTGCTAGTATTTATAAGGTAAAACAGGTCCCACCCAGATAAATGGTCCATTTCTGCTCCAAAATGAGCTCTGGACTCTGCTCCAAGCCCCTAAGTGGATTGCCTTCTGGCCAGCCTAGCTCTTTGGTGATTGAAAAGCTGAGAGGAGTTAGAAGAGGGGTGGGTAGGGATGCAACGTTCAGAGGCTGTGTGGACCCAAACTAGCTGGATTCACTGATCTCATCACTGAAATCACTTCTTGCGGTGCCTCTCTGTTTTAATTCTCCCTGAATCAGCCCTCTCCCATGAGTGAAACAATCTTGCCTTCAGATTGAGGGGGGTGGGAGGGATTTGAACATTAATCTGATGTAGATTATACATCCGCCTCCCTCTCTCTCCCCTTCTCACTCTCTCTCTCTCCCTCTCTCTCCCTGTCTTTCTGTCTGTTTCTCTCCCCTCCCTCTCCTTCCTGCTTCATCTCTTCAAGAAAGTGAACATAAAGTAAAAACACGGAGAGAGAGAGGCAGAGAGAGAAAAAGCTCCCTGAAGAGGGAAGCCCCAGCAGCCAGTAGCTGTTTGGATTTGCCTGGCGCTGCCTTTCTTGCTTTGCTCCCAAGGAATACCTTTAATGGGATCAATTGCTTCAGTTCCTTTATAACCAAGTCCACCGGAAAGGCAGACTCAACATATTATGGGCAACTGTGTGAAGTCTCCACTGAGAAACCTCTCAAAAAAGGTATGTTCCCTGAATCAAAGTGCATTGTGCATTTCCAGCCCTGCTTCTTGGGACGGGTGACGTCGTGGGCAGACGGGAACGGGAGGTGGGAGAAACACAGAGATATGTATGAAGGGTTCAGCGCACTTCACCTGACTTTTTTTTTTGTAAGAGCTGCTCATGCAAGTGCAGCCATTAGAGCTATAAAGTGTGTAAATAAATGTGTGCGTGTGCATGCACAGGAGTAGGCTTGTGTCCTGCTCCGTGTGTGTGTATAGCTGTCCCATGGGTACCTGCAAGCTTGTGCTTGCCCATGTGCAGTGTGCTGGCTCACATCTTCTGTACGGGCATCTTAATGTCTCTGTGTGTGTGAGAGGTTCGTGTGCGTGCGTGCATGTGCTTCAGCTGAGAGGTATCTGCATGAGTCTTGTCATGTGTGTCATTTCTGTAGGGATATATGTTCATGTACATGTGAATGGGGGTGTGTCTGTATGTATGCATATTGGTGTATAAGAATATGCACACCTAATGAGCCCATATGAAGTGTGTGTGTGTCCTTAACTCCTTATGTCTCTATGTACCCATCCTGAGGTGCACGAGCAGGCGTGTGTTGGTTGTTGTGAGTGTACAGGGAGAATTTGTGTGCATCACACACGTTTCCCCACTTGTATGGTGCTCTGGGTGTACCTGCTAGTGGATGTCCTCACAGAGGTCTGTATGTAGACATGCGTGTGGTTTTTATGTACATTCATCCTTGCATATACACATGTCTAGTTTTGTTGGTATGTGTTTGGGTACAGAAGCATGTTTTTCTCTGTCATCTGTTTGTCCATGCCTCTGTTTGTGAGTGAACACACTGGGCTCTGGCTGTGTGTTCATGCATCATGTCGCACGTCAGGGCCCATGTGTCTACACGCTTGGGCCCAGCTGAACTTCATCTGCGAGCTATCGTATGTCTGTTAGGCTTCAGCCCGTGGTCTGCTCTGTGCTGAGGTTTTACAGTGATCCCAGGATGAATTAGATTCAGGAATGATTTTGCCATTAGGGACTAGATTGAAATGGGAATGATGTGCCCCAGAAATATTTCTTGTTTGACTGATGTCAGTGTCTTGGAGCACTGTGTACCTGTCAGCCGCATTCTCACTTAGCAAATCTAATAACTCAGCAAAATGCTGTGCAATTCCCTCCTCGTAAATGAAAAAGTTATGCTAAGCATCTGAAGTATTGCAATGAGGAGCTACCTCTGCGGAGACCTTACCGACGGTGAAATGCCACTGCCATCAGCATGCTCCACCCAGGAGACTTTGTCACCCGGGAAAGCTCCTCTGGAAGGGAGATTGTGGGGAAAGGACCTCCCTAACAAGAAGTTTCTTCTGGCCAGAGATTTGCCTTTTCTGAGTAGAAACACAGTTTGCTTGTTATCTCGGCTGCTGTAAACAAAGCCAGTAATGGCACAGTGCTGCTGCGGGGGAGCTGGGGTACATGAGGAGGGAATTCATCACCAAGCAGTTAGCCAGTGCTGACACTAGTCCCTAGGTCGGGGTGACCTTCAGGGAGGGGCAGAAGTAGTTGAGGTTTACCCAAATGTACATACAAAAACCCAGCTTGGTTGCTTGTAGGTCGCCTCCAACTTACAATAAAAGGCTGCAGCTGTGCTTAACGTGATGAAGGCAATTGCAATTAAATTCTGACGTGTGGCCAGGCTGCTTGAATCAAAACGGATTCAAGAATTTATAAGCTCTGTGTCGTCAGTCTTTTAGGTAATTCATGCTTTCATTCCTAAAAGCTGCTTCAAATAATGCATTTTGTGCCTAGTTAGAAGGCTTGAGATGGCAGGACTTTCTTTAAGTTCCAAAGCTGAGTTAGAAAATTTCTCAGACGTCACTCCAGCTAGCCATGAATTAAGGCCTTGAGCACTCATCCTGTCTGGTCCTGTGTCTCTGCTGCTCTTGTCATCACAACGCACACGATTACAGTGGAGACTTTGCAGATCAGTCTTAGCATTGCACAACTTCACTTGGCTGTTTTATGATCCTGGTCTTTTTTCTCAGGTTTTACCTTGGGCAAACTAATTTTGCTGAAATGGTAGAGGAGGGACTATAGACAACGTGTGTGAAACCTGCTCTTGGGTGACAGACTGATCCCTTGAATACAGGATTTCAACACTCCCAAGCACCGGCTGGCTTGGTCTGGGTCTGGCTGACGCAGGGGTACCTTGCCTGTTTTGGTGGCAATGCTCAGGCTTTGTCTCCACAACGTCTGTTGTTGACAGCTTCATGTTCCCATTGCCACAGTGTCCCCCCCAGTGATCCCAGCAGCCAACCTGGCTGCTTTTCCCTCTGAGATGCACTGCAGTCGGGATGAAGAGGCCTCTCTGGGTTTTCCACTCTGCAAAGTCCCTCTGGGACACAGGCAGGAAAATGAGGTGAATCCTGTTGCACTTCTGCTGCACAGAAAGGAAAAGCTTTAGCATCAAAATCTCTTGCTTTGCCGCCCTTCACCATCACTATGGCCATCTCCAAGTCACCCCAGTCTCCTCCCTCTCCACCATCTGCTGGTTTGCCACAGCCAAAGGCTGGACTCAGCCAGGAAGAGGAGTGGTCATTTGCTCAAGGAATGGGTAGGGAAAGCCTGAGGTCCCCAGCCCTGTCCTTGCATTTTTCTTGTCGTGCACACTGCTGTTTACCCTGTACCAGGTGACAGATGTTACCCATGTCACAGCTCCCTTCCCAGCTCTGCCGGGGTGTGGGAACGTGGTGGATGGAACCTCTTGGGGATACTTGGAGGAGAAATCTGGGGAGCTGCTGGCAGAGGGACCATGGAATGCCTGCAGTGGCAGAGTAGGGCAGGGATCCCCTATTGGAGTCTCACTAAGTCATGCACCTTGACATCCTGGCACTGTGGCAGGTTGCTTGGTCAGGATCCTCAGTGGCTCTTGGGAATTGTTTCATCAAACTGGCAATCTCTACCCACACAGGAAGATAATGGGATGAGTATTCTGTGGTACTGCACTGTGGCTTGGTAATAAACTTTGTTGACAGGAAGGGTCAGAAAACAAGGATTAGGGGGCTGCAGGGCCTTTCATCTTGCATGTGGCTTCACTGGACTTAAACACAGAACTGGTGAGGGCTATTTTAAGTGATTCATATTATTTGGTGTATTGAACTGAAAAATGTGCCAAGAAATAAAGCTGATAATTTTGAAAATACATTGCACTGATAACATGAAGCTGTGCAGCTCAACACAGATGCATTGACATTTAGCTGAACTAGTAATATGCCATTTGTGGACAGATGCTCATCTTTCAGGATTTTAAGGACAAGCGTCTTATGTGTCAGATTTAATCAGAGACAGTCTTTTTCCTCATCCATGACTGCAACGAAAATGCTTTTCTGCTTCGTTATTTTCTTTCTCCGTGGCTTGCTTTTTGAGTTGTTTTTGTTTTGATGCTTGTTATTCACATGACATTATACATGAGCAGATTGGTGTAAGACTGTGTACAAAAATGCAAACTACAATCGATGTGTGCGATATAATAGCACATGGCAGACACAGCAAGTAGATACAATGGACTCGGACAAGAGTGAATGGGGTGTGTGTGCCTATCTGGGTCATTTTAGCCTGAAAAAAGTACCTCAGGCTTGAAAGAAGGGGTTAATAGAGACAATGACAATTGACAGAGCTTCTCTGATCACCCCTGGGAACACCGGCTATAAAAGTAGAATCATTCCTGAAGAAGAATCTGATGTATGATTAATGTTTATTCTATAAAACCAAGGGTCCTGTGGGTTGTGCTGGCTTTTTATAGCTGCATGGGAATATCAGGATAAGAGTTTTCTTGCAGAGCCAGGGAAATGCATTTCTATAAAAGGAAAGCAGTGCCTCCTTATAAAATCCAGTGCTGGATTCTGTTCTGGAGCCCTATCTTAGCAGGACGTGTGCACTTAGGAAAATGTGCAAATGCAAACAGATAAAAATGTTGTGCCTGTGCCTGATCTTCACTTTGGGACTGTCAGTGATTAGAAGAGGGCAGTGCAGTAACTGCCTGAGACCCCGAGGATGTAACTAATTAGAAGTGGCATGGAGAGTGCGGGCCTGCAGTTGGCAAAGCCACCTGATGTCGTAAACGGCCTTCTAATTAAACTATAAAGCGTGTGATGCTGTGCTGCTGCAATGTAACACAGAGCCTAACAGAGGGTCTTTGTGCAGGCTGTGCCTGGTCTCCTGGGGATGCCCTGGCCACATGGCTCTGCCAGCAGCTTTGCCCTGGGCACAGGCTGGCACACGTACTGTTAGGCTGGAGCGTGCTGGTCCTGTGCAGATCATTCAAGGGATCGTTAACTGTGGGGCTGACAGCGGGAGCGTGGCCCTTTGGGCTGTGTCTGGGTAGATGTGAGCAGTGCTGAGAGTTTGATGTCATTTCAAAGGAAAATTCTCCTGGTTGGTTGTACTTCTATCAGCTTTTGAAAGCGAACTCCCGGACTTACTGCTTCTGTATAAATCCTAATAGACCAGTGGGGGGGACGCAGTGTGGACCAGATGAAGGAAATGTAGCAATAATGTCTCTGCGAGGCGGTTCAGCAAAAATTCCGAGGAATGGCTGGGCGAGACGGGGAGGTAACATCCTCTGTTGTGTTGTTTGCTTGCTGCTGGTTGGCTGGGAAGATCCGCCATGAGGAGAAGACGTGCTATAAGGCTGTCCAGACGAGCGAAGAGGGGCCATCGTCTTGCGAGTACCAGGGTCCGCTCATGGTGCTGGCCCAGAACTGCGCCGTCATGCACAACCTGCTGGGGCCAGCATGCATCTTCCTGAGGAAGGGCTTCGCAGAAAACAGGCAGCCTGTACGTAAGTTACAACCAGCCGGGCAAGACACGCACAAAGCCACGTGGATGCGAGCCAGGGATGCGGAGCTGCCCTCATGCTTCATTTGCATGGAGCTCTGTAACCCCCAGCCCTGGGTCTCGAGCATCCTGGCTTCAGCTCCAAGTGCAAATACAATCATAGGCAAATGTCTAACCCAAAGGATGTGCAGAGATATCCCCATGCCTAAACACCAACAAAGGAGGATTCTAAAAATGCAGCTATGGAAGACAGATGCAAGCCTACACTCAAGTAGTCATAATCATATGGACTCAGGAGGAGTCCAGTGTTCAAAGGTGTTATTCCAGCAAGACATCCACATCTCATTCCCAGAGGCTCAGATTAGCATTTAAGGCCTAAATAGCCACTTAAATGCAAATCAGGGCATCTGTATTGGGAACAAGCTGTCCCACAGAGGTGCCCATATTTGATACTGTTCCTATCAGCTCACAGTGGGCACGCTATTACCCACAGAAATAAGCATGCATCTGCCTCCTCACAGATACCCAAATGCAATCTCTTACGCACTACCATACACAGCCTGACACTGCAGCAATCCCAGCCAAATAAACCCAAGAACATCAGTCTGTCCTCATATTTGCAAACAGAGCCAGACTACCAAATGCTGTTACCCATACACACACAGATAAATAGCAAAAACATGTCCATCCATTCAGTCACACCTTTTTGTAGCTATGTGTTCATATGTATCTAATGTATGCATTTATATACAAAAGTTAAAAATACTTGTATGTCAATTCAAATGTGTACCCCTGAACATGTTAAATATACATAAATGTGCACCCCAGTATTATATCTTTACAAGAAGTAAAACATAAACATTTGATTCTAATAATACCATGACTTTAAAGACATACACAAACATGATTAACACACTTTTTATGGATACATATGAGTGAATACGTGCATTGTCTGTCAGATATTCACCCAGTGCATTGCATATTCTTCTGGTGAAACAAACCTCCCCCCAGTTACCTGAGAGTCAGAGTTTTCTTGCCTCTGTAAGAAATCTCTGCCTTACTCATGCATTGATATCTGCAGCTGTAGGAGACACTTAGATCTTTTTCTGAAACGTCTTCTTCAACCAACAGCCCAAAAAAGACATTATTTGCCACTATTGATCAAAGAGCTTTTGTTCTTCCCAGCCTTCAGCCACTAAGTGATCACGTATTCCTTGTGCCAGTTCACTAAAACACAAACCAAAATTCTGTCACACAAGCACACTGCTGGCATGCAAAGACCTACCTGTCATAGGAGATAGGTCCAGCTCCCTCATGGAAGGCTCACAGCTGGACAGGTATCCATCCTAAACAGGCCCTGGAAACTCATGGTACCCTAAGAAGTCTACAAAGTAGGATTGATTAGTGATGTCTCCAACTACCCTGATGTAGAATAAATATATCTGATAAAAAGCTTTATTTTTACTGATTCTCTAGACCAACAGGATTTATTGTGCATAGAGAGACATAAATGACAGTAAGGCTATTACATATAATGGACTCTCTAAGGGTCACCTCTGCTCATATCTAGGATCCAAAGTCTCTGAACAGTTTTATTCCTCTTTCCATATGTTCTCCAAAAGCTTTAGAATGATTCAGCCCATTTCTTCCCAAGCAATTTTCCTCCTTTATCATTTTAGGGACCTTCTTTCAAATTTAAAACAGAAAACCTCTTCATGATGTTACTTACCGCTTGAGTCAGATTTTTGGAGGGACACAAACCCTCCCCCTCCTTTCGCATTTGCAGTCTGTGGCTCTCTGATGGTAGAATCTGCATGTGCAAAGATGTGCTCAGAGCCCTGCAAACGCAAATGCCTTGGTGCGCAAAATTAGAGCTGACGCTGAAGCCCCCGTTTCTGACATGTGTCAGTCACATCGGTTGCCACATGGTCTTCAGCGAGAGAGGAGGAGGATGGCCTAGGTCCTACCCCAGCCACTCTCAACACCACAGTGGTTACTGCGGGTGAGTCACGGCCACCTTCGCACCGTGGCAGTGGTAATCAAACCCCTGTATCTGCTGCCGCGCCAAGCAGCTGTCAGCACACAGCAGTATCTCTGGGCATTAATGACGGTGAACTCTGGAATGAGGTGCACAAGGTGTCAGTACTGATCATGGGTGGTTTTCATCTGCTGTTTTATCTAAGGCAGGAGGGCAATAACACCTCCTGCATCCGGTCTAAGGAGCTTGAATTGTTTTATTACTCGGTGTTGATGAAAGCGGAACAAATGGGATGACATGTTTGAAAATACCAGGTCTGTGAAGGATGAAACGGCAGAGCCAATGCGCTCCGACAGTTCCATCCAGCACAGAGATGCCTCCGGGAAGGTTACGAGTGGCAAGCTGGTCATTTCTCTGGCACAGCCCACTTTTGCACAGACGTAAACCAGTGTGTGTCCTAGTTTGCTAGTCCTGAGCAGCCGCCATTAGTTTCCAGAGGAGCCTGTGGTTAAATGGCAAAGGATCATCCTTCTCAAACTGACCAAGGGCACCATCTCCAGGGACGTGTGGTGAGGCTGGAGGACACCTGGAAGGCAAGGAGAAGCTCCCCACGGTTGAGGGGAAAAGCTGAGAGTGAGACGACAAAAGAGATGGCGTTTCTGTGTTTCCAAATTCTCAGATGTTTTGGATTTGCCTGGGAGCCATAAGAGGAATTAGAAAGGGCATTTAAACCAGAAAGCAGTGCATTTTCATGCTCATCTCTTCTTCCTGGTGCAGTGTTGGAATTTTCCTATACTCTTTTATATCCTCCCCCTTCTTCCAAGAAATTCAGATTGGATGTTTGAAGTTGCAGTGTTTCCTGAACATGGTGAATCCTTGTCCTGTTTTGTTTGTAGATGACCTTGATGATGTATATGTTGTGTGTCTGCCTTCATGCCTGGTTTCAAAATGCTTGCATATGGAGTTGAGGCTGGGGGGGAAGGGGAAGTTCCTACCTTTTTGTGAGGACTGACTATAGGAGATGGCACTGGGATGTTGGCTGTAAGAGAGCTCATGGCTGTCCCTGTCCTGCCAGAAGGACAGGGATCAAGCAGCAATCCAAGCACATGATGCTATAGCCCTGCTGGTGACAGGGACTGCTTCCAGCTGTTTTCATCTGGCTGTTTCAGTGGAAGCTGCGGTAGGAAATATAATCAGAGCTCTAGAGGAGATCATAACTGCTGCAGGATCAGTCTCTGCTCCAGGACTTGGTGCTGGGGAATGATGCAGGAGCTTCATGAGGGTGCTCAGAGTTCCGTCAGGTGGGAAGGCCACACGTATGGCTGTGCTGGCCCAGGTCTCTTCTATTTTGCAGGAGCACTTCTCATCCCCCTGTCCAGCAGATGAGATGGAGAGGGGTTTCCACAGGGAAGTGTACAGGCTAACATGCCTCCCCTTCGGGAGGATTGCTGGGAAGCCTTGCTAGGTAGATGGTATTAAACATGTCATCACCTTCTTGTTTCTTCTCTCACTTTCTGGCATGTCCCAGAACTGTTTGCACCAACAAGTGTTATTATGAAACTATTATTTGTGGCAAACTTGAACATAACATGTTCTCTTTTGCAGGATAGAGAACTGCGTCCGGAAGAAATTGAAGGTAAAATTTGTCACTCCTTCTGTGTCACCTTTCTCCCTGCCCAGTGAAAATCTACTGGCTGGCCCTTCCAAGTTGGGCCCCGTGGGGTGAAATAATTTGGGACAAATCAATGGAGATGATTACTGGAATAATTCCTGGCAACCCCAGTAAAAAGAAGTAATATGTAAAATCACAAAAGTGCTGACTGTGAAGGAATTTCCATCCATTGCAGCTTCTTCAGGGTGGGAGGATAAGTAAAGTAATGGGATATTAGCTGTCCACCCCAACTCCCACAGAAAGTATCGTAGAGCATGATGCAATAGTATGGCTCCAGGGAGGCTGTTTTATCTGCTAATCCCTGCAATGGGTGCTGTACAATATAGAGCAAGGGTAAAAGTTGGGAAAACATAAAGCTTCCAGTGTCTTTAAGGAGTGCAGCTTAGGAACAATCAGTTCATGGCACTTGTAGCACAAGCAAGCTTTTCTGTAAGGAATGGGTCAGCAGTGCTGCTGATAGAAGAGCTTAGTGTTGCTCCAGTCACTGCCTCTTTGCAGGGAGATCTGCTGGGAAAATACAGAGTATCTTAGGGAGTCTGGCCTCATAAAGTGCTGCTGATTCTGGGGAGGTTGGTTGGAAAAGATATTTCAAGCTGTCACTGACAATACTCTTCTCCTTATGATCCACTCCCACAGAATTAAGAGAAGCCTTTAAGGAGTTTGATAAAGACAAGGATGGGTTTATTAACTGCAGGGACCTGGGGAACTGCATGCGAACCATGGGCTACATGCCTACTGAGATGGAGTTAATAGAGCTCTCCCAGCAGATCAACATGAACCGTGAGTAATGTCCACCTGGCTGTACCTCCCCATTGCTGCTGTGCCCTGCGTCATTGCCACTTGCTCTCTCAGTCTCCTACTGTCTCTTTTCCTTTGGATTTTCCCCTCCTCTTTTTTGGTTCTCATTCTCACTCCTTATCATCTCTCCTGTTTGATTGTGGTCCCTAGCAGTCGATACCTTTGTTTTGCACTTATCAGAGGGGCTGTGTGGACTGTGCTGTATGGAAACAATGTGTGTAAGGGCTGTCCTTCATTTTTATGCTGGCAGGTATAAAACTGCCCTTGGTGCAGGCAGTTAGACATTGGTGCACAGGTTGTGGGTGCTGTCATATTAAAGCTGTTGTTAGATGGTGTCAGATGACAGAAAGAGCCTGAGAAGATGGAGATGGTTTGGTCAGAATGGGCTGTGCACTCTGTGGTGGGTGTTCATGGATCTGCTGTGTGCCTGGGAACGGGCTGTGAGTGAGCTGTGCTGGCTGTGTCAGATGGGGGCATCTGCTGGAGTCATGGAAAAATGTGATAAATGTGTCCGATTCACTGTAGCTGTGTTTGTGCACCTTGCCTTTCACTGTCATTTTTGTTGCCTCTTGTCTGTAGGAGTGAGAAAAAGCATACTTAGTGCATGTTATTTCTGACACATAATGATGTAAAAAGGGGAAGTTACTTCATCAAGGGAAGGAAAGCAGTTGTGACATTCACAACCAGTCACACAAAAAAGCAGCTGATAACCCTGGCACACAAGTGCTTAGGAATATCAGTGTTACTGCCAACTTTCAGATAGAGGACAAACAAGGAAAAGGACCAATACAATGAATAAACTGTTGGACGTACATTAGCCACTGCCCATGGAGCAAGACTCCACCACTGCTGCAGGGCACTGCCCAGCCCATGCAGGAACATCATGCTGTGCCCTTGCTATACCCTTTGACACAGGCACAGCAGAGGGTTGCTATAAGCACTAGAATGATCAAGCCTCTAATACCTAGTCCGTGATACCATAAGGACGTGACAGTCCATGGCAGCCTAGGATAGAATAACTCAGGCTTATTCCACCTAGCCCACAATCCAGAAAATACAAAGACAGTGTAAAACTAACTCTGCTTTTCCTTCCACTGCTGTGCACCTTCTGTGCTCTGCTTCCTGGAGAACCAAGCCCTCTCTGGGGCACACAGAAGTGCAAAGTGAGTGTTGGACTTGGCTAACGTATGGAATTCTTACACGTGATCTTTCATGTTGTCCCAAGTTGGTGGCCATGTGGATTTTGAAGATTTTGTTGAGCTGATGGGCCCAAAGCTGCTAGCAGAAACTGCAGACATGATTGGTGTAAAAGAGCTCCGTGATGCCTTCAGAGAGGTGAGTGCTCCCTACCACGTGCCCCCCAGAGAGGTGAGCAACAGGAGACAGGAAAGAGAGAAGACCCATTGGGGAAGAGAAGAGGAGGAAGAGAGAGAAACACAGTGTAAAACAGAGAGTCAAGCCAGGCATGAAACAAAGGAAGAGCAGAGAAAGTCACTAAGATAAGGAAAGCATTGAGGCAAGGAGGAGGAAAGCTGATGCAGACACAGCAGTTATAAGGGGTTTCTGAGAAGGAAAGACAGACTGGATCCAAAAGGCACCCAAAGGAGAAAAAGCAGGGAAAAAAGGAATACAGGAAAAATAGGGCACTCAGGAACAGGACAATACAAAATCCAACTCAGAGCAAGATCTGTTTCTGTTAACTGTATTTCCCCTGCTGGTATTTTTCATGTACTTGCAGTTTGACACGAATGGTGATGGGGAGATCAGCACTAGTGAGCTGCGAGAAGCCATGAAAAAGCTTCTAGGGCAGCAGGTGGGCCATCGGGATATTGAAGAGATCATCCGGGACGTGGACCTGAATGGAGATGGGCGTGTGGATTTTGAAGGTGAGAAGGGATGAACACTCCCTGTCCATCTGCTCTGGTATGAGACAGAGTTTCAGCTCAGAGGTGGAAGCAGAAGAGATTTGCATGCTTGGGGCCCAAGTATCTGAAGTATGGAGATAAAAGCACACAAGTCGTGGGGTTTTTTCCTAGTCAGCTGTGGAAAATGGAGAATATTGGCCCACATGAGAAATTCCTCAGCTGAAGTGTTTGTTTGTGTATCATTTCTTGCTGCATCTCAGTTTCAATTAGGTCTCTCTCCATAACTCTAGCATGGTAAGAGATATGCCCTGCCACAGGGAAGCAGATTCTGGTGCACAGGTGCTACGCCACCCTTCTTTTTATGGGGAGTTTTCCTTTTTATTAAATCTATTGCAAGAGCTGCGAGGAAGCTGGATTGGTGTGGAAAATGCATTGCACCTTCCATTTCGTCTGGCTCACCTTGTTATCTGGATTTATAGAGAATTTATTTCTGTGCCTTCATACCAGAAGATGGTCACATATCAGAAGTACTCATTAGGACTGCAGATATCTATGCAGATGCAGATCTAGAAGAGTCGTGTTAAATCAAAGACATAATTAATTTCTTCTTCCAATTTTCATGCCAGAAGGACTTGGAAAAATAACAGTGGTTAGGCTACTATCCTAGCCATTAGCCATGGCAGGAGCAATATTAACAGAGGTCAGGGCTTTTGGCAAGGGAAGCAGTTGATATCAGACCGCAAAGCGGATATAAGAGCTGGAAGGTGTGAGAGCGTGTCAGGCTGTTTGTTTTCCTAGTGCAAATCCAGATGTCCCTTTGCAGTAAGGGTGAAGCACAAGACATTCAGAATTAAAATAAAATGGACATAATTTTTTGGCTCAGACGCATTCCTGGGTCTCCTGCATGACAAGGAGTCTTAGTCCTCGGGATTACTGCAGGTTCTGTGAGCTTTGAAAATGTGAAAAAAACCAGAAGTGTCTCTCTAGAAAGTATCTGGTAGCTGCAGTTCTTCTAATGCACTGGCTGATTACATGACAGTAGCTCTTCTTGTTTCCCACAGCTAAATTATGCTAGACAGCTAAAATACATGAAATGCTATCCCAGTATCATTTTCTCTGTGAGTTACTGCTTTAGTTGTCAAAGGACAGCTCCATCAATGGAAAAGGAGAAATCAAGGGGGTAATTTCCGCTGGCCTCCTCTTTGCGGAGTTATTAGTTCCTTGGCAATTGAAGTGCAGAATGAAAACACATTTATATTTGATGGCATTTACACTCAATTTGAACAATTGTAATTGACTTCACAAGCGGCAGGGTGGTGAAGAAATAAATCCAGGGCATCCTTACAGTTAACCTTTATTTTTAGAAGCAAGAAGTCCATTGAAGTAAACTTTTTTCTACAGGAATGCTGGTACCTCCCAAAACATTGGTGTCTCTGTGAAGGGACAAGCTTACTAAGAAATCATACTGTGTTCCTCAGACTATAAATCGAGGTTTGCTGCAGTTAGAGTGAAGGGAGACAACACTTGCTGTAGTGTCTGACAAGGAGTTGCTTGTGCAAGCAAGGCTATACACTGGCTGGGAAGGAGTCCAAGGCAATGAATTGACCTGGTGGTGGGATCCTATCACCATATCTAATGCAAGGATTAGAGCCTGTTTTGTGTGAGCTCTCCAGGGCTGGTCACGGAGCGGCACAAGAACCTGCTGGCAGTGTCTGGGCTCTTGGTTTCACAGTGGCTGCATGCTGTCTCCAGGGAATGAGAGCTGGGTTTGGGACCATGGATGCCTTCTGCTTCAGGGCTGTCTTTTCTTGTTGGTTGCAGAGTTTGTCCGCATGATGTCCCGTTGAAGATAATTCTCAGTTAAAGAAGAATCAGCACCTTAGAGAGGGCAGAAGAGGACCTAGGTGGAGCATCTAGCCCCGATGTTCCCACATGAAGGTTTATCGGCTGGCTGCAACTGGGACATTGCAAGATGACCTGCTGCTCCTCCCTCATGCTGGTCCCCATGCCCCTCCACCCTTTCACACTGTGAAAGACTTGCATCTTCCTACAACTGGAACCATTCCTTGAAGATGATTGCAGGAAACTGCAGAGCCAGGACTTGCCATGATGCTTTCGTGGCATATTTGCAACTTCAGAATCCTCCTCCCCAGCTTTATTCTCCCACCAGCTGCTGCAAAGCAAAAGCAGGATAAATCCTCTTGGCTCGGTGGATGAGAGCAAAGCCATTGGGACTGGTGGCAGCCTCAGGGCGTGCTCTGCACTTCTTGGTTTCCCTTGGTGAACCGTGTCTGTGTTTGCTGTCTCTGTGTGTGTGTCTGTCTGTGTGGAGTTATTTATGCTTCCCCGGCACATATTTGCATCTCCTGTGGTTATGTTTACCAAGAGTAAATTCAAATACATGTCTTGTGGGGGGAAAGCGATAAATATGCACGCTGAAACAATGTGGAGCCTGGATGTCCCTTGTGAGAGGTGGTGGCTGGGCTGGGGGGAAAGGGCTGCAGCAGATGTACACCACGGTATCCGCACTGGATTCCAGAGGCAAGTCCTTGCTGCAGGAAAGGGCGTCACTGCTGGCCACTAAGCCTGAGGCAGGGCTCCCTCTTGCTGTCCTCACGGTGAAGGGGCCTGGAGGTGCATCCCAGGAAGGGCAGTGTGGAGTGTCCCCACCTCTGCATCCTCCTCTCTTGCAAGGGGGCAGGTGAGAGCCCCTGTGGCAGTGTGGCAAGGAGCAATGGGAGAAAGGGTACAGAGGGGAGCTGGGTGGGAGGGCGATAGGCAGCAAGAGTCAAACCTCCCCCTTTCCAGACCATTTCAAACACAACTGTGAGCTTATGCACAGTGCGCTGGAGGAACTGAGCTGTAACACCATTGGTGCCAGGCATTGGCCTGGGAGCCTCCTTGTGTGGCAGTGCCCTGCTCTCCAGCTTGTTCACGCTCAAAAATGCTGTATGTGTCTGCAGTGGTGACAACAGCAGCTTCCAGCCCCTACCAGGTGCTTTCAGAAACATCAGATGCTCATCCTCCTTCTCCTTTCCCCAAGGTGCTCCCAACCTCCTGCGCCCTTCCCCTACTCTGCCAGAGCTATAGTTGTCCCCTTGCTCAATGCAGAGACTCAGTCACGAGTTGCCAGTACTAATTTCTGCTTAGCTTCAAAGGGCATCATTATTGCTGTGTGTTTCTCAGTTTGACTGGGAGCTGTTTTCCTCTCAGTTGCCCCTTTTCTCCAACTGGGAGGTTACGGACCAGTATCTTCCCACTTCCTCCATCTCAAATCTTTCACTTCCCAGGTTCCCTTTCAAATTCTCAGGGTCCACAAATCCATGTCCCAAAGGAGGATTTTCTCTCCTGCTTTCCTGTTGCTGTGCCAACCAGCATAGCTGCAGCAATGGCTGATATCCCAGCAATGGAAAAACTCCTTGTATCTGTGTGTGTGTGTACTTGTGTTTGCACAGGCATGTGCTTGTGTGGAAAGGCTTGCATGCGTGCACTTAAAAGCAGGGAGTGCAGATAGGTACCTGAGAGGGCAGCAGCAGAAGAGTTTGTTTGCAAATGGGTGTATGCAAACTATCTGTGGAGTTGGTCCAGTCCTAGAAATGTGGGTGTGAGGCAAGAAATTGGAAAATGGATATTTACAGATGTCCATATTTCCTGGTACAGCAGTGGAGCAGCATAGTGCTTAGGAGATGAGGGTGATAAACTGAACAGAGTCCAAAGTTCTGGTAAGTTATATATGTACTTAGGATAATACTGGGGAGGGAGAGACGTGTGCAAGCTTGTGTCTGCCACGGGGAACGTTGGGACGTAAATGTGCTTCGCTTACGGTGGAGCCCATTGAAGAAGCAGCCTGTGTGTGTCTGCAGAGGAAGGGGAGAGCTGCGCCGCTTGCCTGTATGCAGCAGTGACTGTGCCTGCCCACAGGGACCAGTGACAACTCAGGGCACATGCCTTGTGCAGTCTCCAGCAAGCACAAGCCCAACGGACAGTCAGTGGCAACAGGCACGGAGGCTGCTTCCGCCTGCTTGTTCCTGGGTCCTGCACCAAGCAGTCACATCCTTTGCCCACAGCAGCAGATGGCAGGACAAGGTCTTAATCAATTTAAAATCGTAAACCCATTCCTAGAGGCTGCACTGATCCACAGCGCAGCATCACGGTGGTTGGGGATGTTCTCTGCAAACTACTGCCATTTTGACTTAGGCAGGTTCCGTGTGTTTGTATCGTGGCAGGGCTGTGTTTGTCTTCCCAAAAAATGCAGGGACAGTGGTGCTAGGGGAAGGGTGGCCACAGGACACCTTTGTGTCATTGCAGAGGCAGTCCTGGAGCCACAGCTACTTCCAACAGAAGCTGCGTCTCTGCCAACTTATCTGTAGGTCTTTTCTGCCAGGTTTTACAGGTCAGACAGGGCAGGTCTCCGAAGCATTCATTTTTTTTCCTTCCAGCAGAAGCTCTTGCTGCAAGCCTGGCTTTACTTGCATAAAAACCCCAAATAATTCCAGGGAGTTTTACTATTTTCTTGTGCAGACAGGGTCAGAGATTAAAGTTCCAATCTAAATAATCTAATTCCAGTAATAATCTTTTTGCTCTCAGCTCCACTCCAGTACCAGGGAGGCTTCCAAATAACTCCACATGGCAGGGCAGAGCTGGTCCCCTCTGGGCACCTCAGCCTTGTAGCCCCGCGTGGTTCGGGAGGTGGTCCAGGCAGTGGGCCTGGCTTGTGTTGGCTTCTTAGATGTCTCATTAGCTACGAGGCCTGCTTCTGACACACGTCTCCATGCTCTTTTGGGACACCTCGAATCCTGACTCCTTATTCCTGCAGTAAATATTTGGCTAATACCCAAACCAGGTGCCCCCCACCACTTTTGAATTATCAGGGCTGTAGACCTGGGCAGGACTGATGGAAGACTGCACAGCTTCCAGGGGACAGGGAGAGATCAAGGTATTGAGAAGACAACCCTGAGTCTTTCACTTGTAGGTTACTGGTGTAAATCCAGCCTGCATCAAGGGACTGATGGCTGAATGGATTAGTAACAGAGCCTTTGACATCTGGGACACAAGCTGGCATCAAGTTGTTGTGACCGCAAGTAATGATTCAGGGCCAGCAGTGTAGGGCATCGTGGACACAGGCCATCGTGGCATGTCTGCTGTCCTCTGCCAACATGAGCCAGCGTGAGCACTCTTCCTGCACCCGGATGAGCACAGCCACTACCTCTCCTCACCCCCTGCTACTCAGTTAATCCTTCTTGCTTCATGATGGGCTGCTGATTCCTGGGAAATAATCACCCAGGCTAGTTATCAGAAGATGCTCTGACTGGTGAGGTGGAGGAGGTACTGCCCTGCCCCGTGCCTTGCCCTCTAAAAAGGCTGAGTCCTCAAACGGAAGGGAAAAAAAGGGGTTTTCCTCTCTGTTCAAGGAAAGGAGCTCTTACCTTCCAAGGAAACTCTTCCCTTTTCAAGGAAGAGCTGCTGAGTTTCACTGTGAGATGTGCAGGAATCCGAGGAGCCCTCAACAGGGACCCCAGGGCTTGGCACAGCCACAAAAGCCCCTGGTGATGCTCCCAAGGCAGGAGATGAGCTGGGTTAGCTCCCAGCTGTACAGTCTGGGGCTAAAGAGACCCCTTCAGCTGAGGGACCTGTCCTAGTCACACCTAAACATTAGCTAGTAAATCCCTTCATATCCCAGTTCTTGCTCATGAGTACGTTTGGTCTGGGTTGAGCAGTTTGATGCTGGGTTTGTAATGATGCCCCAGGCACCGGTTGCACAGCCCCTGTGCCCACCAAGGCAGGAAAGGTCCCACTGCAAGCTTCATGCCCCCTACCCACCAAGAGGCACAACAGGGTTTCAGCCAGGCTCTGCTCAGCTAACGCTTTGTCCCCCACTGCCGTTCAGTGTGCATGAAGCCTTCAGAAACCCTGCTGACCCTGGCAGCCAACAGGTCCAGCTGCCTCAGCCCAGCCTGGCCACACAGCCTGGTCCTCGGTGGGACCTTTGCTGCCCTGGTGGGTCTCAGGAGTGCAAATGCGAGGATTCTGACCCGTAAACATTGCTGTTTATAATCTCAGCCCCGCTGCCTCCTCAGCCCCCTGATGATTCACACCAACCCTCTTCTCACTTCACTTTTGCAGCTCATGGCACTAACCTGGTGACACACAAAGCACTTACGTGCTTTGAAGTTGCGCTCCTGACCCAAGCGCATTGCAGTTTAAGCTAAGAAATCTTGAGTGATTAGGAAGGATCGTCAGTAATCAGTACAAATGAGCTCTAACGAGGCCTCCCTCGGCCTCACCAACTGGACAGCATTGTTCTGGCCAGGGCTGCTTGCACTCCTCTGCTAACTGAGCTTGGGGAACACCCAACAGGTCACACACGCAGCAGGGGATACGGGAGATTAGTCTGGATTTGAGCAGCTGCTGCCAAGGCTGGGGTCTGTAACACTGAGGCGATCTGCCAGGAACCAGCGTGAGGTGGCTTAATCGGGAGAGGTGCTGAATGTGTGTGTTTGATATGTTTGATACTGCTTTTCTGGATGCTGTTTCCTCAGACACCTTGCAGTTTCAGGAACCCCTTCCCAGCTGCAGCGCCCTATATGTTACACCACAAGGCCAGGATCCAGTGTGGGACATGCAGGGACTTGTACTGGGACGCACACTGACCTGGGCCGAGCAGGGTAGGGAGCAGGGGGTGAGTGGTTTTTCTCCCCTCCCCAAACTGACTTCTCCAAGGCTGTGTCCTGTTTCAGGGACCTCCAAGGTATATTACAAAAGCAACAAGCCCATTGAATTCTTAATCTGCAGCTGTAAGTCTTTATTTCTAAAGGCAAACACATTGTGGAAGACCCAAATTACTAAAACATCATTGGGACTTAGAAGCAGCCGCTGCTAATGCAGTTAGTGACCGAAGTGCAGGCGCAAGGCTTGGCTGGCATCTGAAGCTTTGGGGAACACCAAGATCAGGCAGAAGGACAAACATAGAGGCAAACATTAAGTTATTTGCTCCCCTGCACAGCATAGCGAGTGAATTTAATCCGATCTATGTCGATTCATCCAGCCCTCCCAGACCTCGCCAAAGTCCTCCAGAAAAAAAAACCCACCCAGGATCTTAAGTTTTCCTGGAGAAACACGGAGAAAAATCACTAGCAGTGCAACGGTTGGCTGCGCCCCCCCGCCGCCCCGTTTATTGGCTGTTTTACTTTTCAAGCAGATTACTGTGGTCCACAGTGGCTGCCCGCTGCCGGGCTGTCTCGCTCCTTACCGGGGGGGCCGGTAGCTGCCTTTTCCCATACTCCACGGCAGGGACGAACTAAGGAACCGGCGTGTTTCGCTGAGGCACGGTACTGGGAGCTGCTGTCTGCAGCACAGCGGACACGAAACTACGGGGATGCAACGCTCACGCTCCCCCAGCGCCACTCCCACCCGCTTCTCCGGACCGTGCCCGACTCTCACCGCAGCTCAGGCCCGCTCCCGCCGCAGCGCCGCCCGTTGCCGTGGCAACCCACCGCCCTCCCCTCTTCCCGCCGCCGTCCCACAGTGCTTTGCGCTCCGGCCGCGCTGGAGCTCCCTGATTGGCGGGGCAGAGTAGGCGGGGTTCTTCCCTCAGGCGTCCGGCGCTGAGGGGAGCTCGCCGGCTGCGTCTCCGGTCCGGAGGCGCCGCCGGAAAGCCTCGTTCCATACCCGCCGCTCCCTCCTAGGGCAGCGGGTTCTGCCCTTGCTCCCCTCCCCGATGGGGTAGTACTGGCCCCAGGCGCTCCCGGCTGGTAGGGACCGGCTCCCCGCTGTGCTCCCGCCGCAGCGCGCCGCCGTCCCCTCGCCTCTCAACCGAGCCTGCTCGCCCGCTCCCGCCGCCCATTGGCCCGGCGCGTTATGAATATGCAGATAAAGACCCAAGGCCGCCTAATGGCAGGCGAGCAGCTAATTAATATTCGTGTTACTGCGTGTGGATTGGTGTGGGCGCGCTCCGCCCCGGCAGCGGGTTAGGCTGCCCCCTGGCGGCGGCAGGAAGGGGCGGGCGCGGCGCCGGGAGCCCGAGATGGTGGGCGCCGGGGCGCGCGGGGCGCCGCTGCTGCCGCCCTTGCTGCTACTGCTGTTGCCGCCGCTGCTGCGGGGCGCGGCAGGCGGCCTGGCCGACAGCGTCGTCTGGGCCGTCAACGCGGGCGGCGATGCCCATGTGGACGTGAACGGGATCCACTTCCGCAAGGACCCGCTCGAGGGCCGCGTGGGCCGAGGTGAGGGCGGGAGGGGGTGGGGGGAGTGACACGCCGGTACCCCGCGAGGGGCCCGCCCGGGGCGGGGGAGTGGAGGTTGTCGGTGTAGCCTCCCTCAGAGTCCCGCTCCGCAGGGGACGGCGGGGCTTGTCTGTGTCGGCGGGGGTCCGGAACCCGCGTCCCCCCGGCTCCGTCCCGCCTCCTCCCGCAGGACTGCGGTGGCCCAGTCAGGCTCCTTTCTCACAGCCGCCAGGGCCCGGCGTCCCAGAGGGGGCGGCCGGAGCAGGAGGGGGCAGCGAGGGCCCGCGGGGAGCGCCGGCCCAGCTCCGCACGGCACTTGTCACCCGTCGGGACTGCGGCCACCCCCCTCCTCCCACCGGGCCGCAGCCCCCCATCCCCGCGGCGGAGCGGGCCCTGGTCCCCAGCGGAGGCGGGGTGAACCCTGCGGGCCGCGGGGTTGTGTAATGCCGGGGAGGGGGAAGCCGCTCCTCGCGGGCTGGAGTGGAATTTCGGCTGGAAAGGCGAGGAGAACGGTCAGACTGCCAAACCGGCCGCATGCAGCCGCCTGGCTCCTTTTTTTTTTTCATTTATTTTTTTCCCCCATTTTTCCACTGAAAGACCCCAGTTTCCACAGCGAGATCTGCCAGTTTGAAGCCCAGCCTGCGCCACGCTGAGTAGAGTGAGAACATGCGTTGCCGGCTCTGCGCAGAGGAATGGCTCACGGTGCGGGGCGATGCTGGTCACCAGCAGCCTGATCCCTCCGAGGGATGTCACAGGCTGGTGGCTGGGGCCCCGGTGCTGCAGCCGGGCAGGAGGAGGGTGCAGGTGGCTGGTCTGCTGCTCTGCCTCCACTCCTGCCAGCATGGGTGTACAAGAGCAGGGCAGGGACAGAAGCAGAAGTGGAGGCAGATAGAATGTGATCAGCTGCTTGAACTACTGAATCAGTAAGAGCTTCTATCTAGCACATAGGACAGGATGGAGAACTAATATTGCACTTGTACTTGGGTTACTTTTGCCTACTTCCCCTTGAAAGGGCTCAAGTTACACGAATTTCACGTTTCTGATCACTGGTGCACCAAAACTTAGTTGATTGACAAATGTATTGGTAAGTTAACTGTGCTGAGCTGTTCCTGCTCTCGGTTATAGGTGAGTGGTAGAGTGCAGAGAAGATCTGTTTAAGTCTAACCTTCACCATTTCTATGTAGGATGGTGAGGACTGTCCTGTGCTATACCTGTAGGGCTGCTGTCTCTTACCCTGTGTGAGTGCTATTCTGGCTGGAAAACTGTTTGGGCATGATGGATACGGAGGAGGTCACATTTCAATATTAATACAGTTTATTAGGAGTTTTTCACCCCAATGGAAGCTGGTGCCACAGCCACATGAGGTACCCTGATCACTGTAGGTCACCTTCCCTTCACAGACTTCTCACATGTGTGATTTGAAGGAGAATGTCCTTGTGGACCTAAACAATTTATTTTTGAGTTGAGGAGAATAAAGGGTCTTTTTTCATGCACGCTGTTACGTGCTTTTCCTTTGTGGAAAGTCTGTGGTGTCTCTGAACAGCAGGCTGTTCCAATAATCCTGCTTCAGCCAGCAGTGCCAGGCACAGCAGAGGAGACTTTACCCCTTTGAGCTCTCAGCTGCTTTTTCCTCAATGGCTTTTTATTGCGCTATTGTTTCAGTTTACTCTGGGCTCCTCTCTGTGTTGATAGGCATGTAATGGCCACAGCAGAAATATGTGGCTCACTGGGTGAAAATGACCTAGGGGTAGCGCTTCTGTGCTGAACCGCCTTTGGGCAAATTAAAACCTTTTCTTTTCTTTTTCCCCTCAAGCTTCAGTTCAGATGCTGTGCCCTAAAGGACAAACTGTGCTGATGGCAATTATAGAATAGCCAGTTGCCAAACATAGTTGAGTCGCAGCTTAATGCGTACTGCTTGTCTCTGGGTGAGCTGCCGCTCAGCCCACCCGGTGCACTGTGAAATCAAGCTCACTTCCACAGCTTTGTCAACAGCCCTCTGGTATGCAAGTGACAGCTCTTCCTCTCCAGTTACCTTCTTGGCTATTAAAGGACTTTCTTCCTATGCAGGCTTTCCTCTAATAGGAGCTGACTTCTGTGGAGTCCTCGGTTTGCTGTAATCTGTGGCTGGCCAGAAATATCTGTGTGGGAGGACAGGTCAAACTTTTCACCCTCTGTGTTTCTGGTGATTAGAGTCTTCAGCCTTTTCGACTGGGTTCGAGCAGTAAAGAGAAGCAGGAGATTGAGTAGCTGTGTGTGAAACAGGAGACTAGGGACTGGCATTAATTTCCTCTCACTCGTTTGCATTGGCTCCATCTTTGGCACCAGGTTCGTAGTTCTTGCTTTGTCTTGGCCAATGCAGCGTCTGTTCCCATGGAAATGGGGGTGGAAGTGGCAAGTGTCAGCAGAGAACTTCGTCTGGATCAGCTTCTCCTGACTGAAGTGCCAGTGGGCAGGTGGTGTCCAGAGTCTTCCCTCCTGCCTCTGCTTTGCTGGGGAATTACTTGATTCTGAGGTCCCAAGGCACGCATCAGTTTGCACTTGTAGGGTAACCCCGACACTGTAAGAAGTCAAGTCAGGTTAAGATCTTTTGAGGGCTGCTCTAGAGTTGGTGAAATAATGGCTGAGAAGAGGCAAATATTAAGATTTCTGTTATTTTCTCAGATATTGCCCTGTTTGGGAATACTGTTTGGGCCCTTCTCAGGGGGCTGCTCAAATGCTTTCAGGCAGCGCCCATTTCAGATGGGTGGCTGTTCAAACAGCGGCTGATAGAGCTGGTGCTCTCGAAACCCTTGTATGTCTTTCTTGCTTCCTTTTTTCCTGCCTTCGAGATGGCGGCTATTGCATGGTTGTGGTGAGAAGAAAGGGTTTTGTAAGATGTCTAATGCTTTTCACCCTTCTGCCATTCCCCAGGCTTTCACCTGGGGTGAGTCTCTAAAATCCGTTGCCATCGACTGCTGACTTCCAAGTCTGTTGAATGAATGAGTCGAGTCAGTCCTGTGCTGACGGTTTGGTTTTTGTACTCAGAGTTTGTAATTTGAAAGCCTTGTAAAAATATTCTAGGTGGTTTTCTTCTTTGAAGCAGGAGTCAATGGCCAAGTCCTCTGGCTCTGCGCCCTGTTTGTGAAACAGACTCTTCTTTCTGAAACGGCCCGAGTGAGCTTACTGTGTGTTAGACTGCAGCTGGTCCAGACCTGTTTTTCTAGAGGACCCAGGTTCTGGGGCTTTGGCTACTTCTGCTTCTGCTCCCGTAGTGCCGCCTCCTGGTCAGAGCAAAGAGGGCAGACCTGTCTGGGAGGGAGTAAGTGCTAAGGCCACTTAGGGAGTTTAACACTTCAAGAGTATATAAAGGGCCGCTTCCCTGTGCCTCAGAAATTAACCCTTCTTTTCACTGTTTTGTGCTTGAAATGCAGCTTCTGACTATGGTATGAAGCTGCCAATCTTGCGGTCCAATGCAGAAGATCAGATTCTGTACCAGACCGAGCGTTACAATGAGGAAACCTTTGGCTATGAAGTTCCCATCAAAGAGGAGGGTGACTACGTGCTGGTGTTGAAGTTTGCAGAGGTCTATTTTGCACAGTCTCAACAGAAGGTAAGCAACAGCTCCTTGCTTGTGTCTTTGCTGGGAGTTCCTGGCTAAGACTGTGTGTGTCCAGGCTGCCTCTGCTGCTTCGCATGCTGGAGAAGAGAGTGAAGTAAGGCAGTAGTGGTTAACTTAATTACTAGAGCTGTCATGGGCTCTGAAACTTCAAGCTCTCTTCCACATTCCAGATACACAGTTGGCCTGGAAAACTGCATTACAAAGTATTCAAACAAGCATGTGAAACTAAACGTAACTAGCACTAGAGTTTTATGATCTGTTTGGACCGTGCTGGCTCTGAGGAAAAAGTATTTTTGCCTTTTTCCTGAACACTTGTTCCTGACCTGATGCCATGCGTGTGCCAAAAGAAGTATTGCACAGATGAATCGGGGAACTGATCTGGGTTAAATAACCTGCTCACAAAACAATTTTTATGAGTATAATAAGACTTGATACTGACTCAAACTGATCCCAAAAGCACAGAGTTAAATTCAACCCTCTTACTATTTAGAAAAGAATAATCCTTGACCGCTTTTGAAATCCCTTCTGTACAGACGTGGAAGCAGAAGCACAAAGAACTCAAACCCCTGTGATAAGTTGGGACAGAGGTGGTGTATGTTTTAGTCTGGCTTTCCCCTGGCTCCATCAGCTTCTGTAGAGTCCTGCTCCTTAAGCACTGTGCTGCTTTCCTGCCAGAGAAGTATTTCAGGGAACAGAACTGGTGGGGCTAGCTTACAGAATGGATGCAAAAAGCAGCCTCAGATGAAACTGAAGGTCTGAGGTATCTTTGGTTCCTCGTCCTTCATGTGGTTCTGCTGGGATTCCCCAGGTGCTGAGTGAAGTTTGAGTCATTACAGCCCTGAGGAGGACTTTCACTCTGAATTAACAGATGTGGTTAGCAGTTCAACGTTTTACCTCCTTCAAACCCTATGTCCTTCATTAGCTTGTTTCCTTTTCTGTGCTCTGCTGCAGGCTGTTTGTTGGAAATAGCTTAACTCCCTAGGGTGTGGTGTGCAGCAGCCACCCTGGGGTGGTAGGAGCGGGTCTTCAGCCAGTAGGTGGAAAGATTGTAGAAGACAAGTACAAATAAACCAGAATTAAATCGGGCTGTCTGCAGTTCTGAACAGTAAGCACAGGGGCTATTTTAAAAGGAGGCAGCAGATTTCAGGGTATTTGAAAGCAATTTTAGTGCTTTGGTGTCCTTACTTGTCTGCTATTGGGCTCTGAATCTTCAAGGGAGTGGAACGTGTGGTGGGACAATGCATGCCACAATGCTTCCTAGTCCTGGGTTCTGTTCCTGTTCTGTTCCACTTTCAACCATCACATGCCTGAATCCGTTCTGACACCCTGTCATTTCTTTCCCCCTGAAGGTATTTGATGTTCGCTTGAATGGCCATGTGGTGGTGAAGGACTTGGACATTTTTGACAGAGTTGGACACAGCACAGCTCATGATGAGATCATTCCCATGAGTATCAAAAAGGGGAAACTGAGTGTCCAGGGAGAGGTTTCCACATTCACGGGGAAGCTCCACATTGAGTTTGTAAAGGTAATAAGTTTTGCTGGGCAGATCCCTGATCTTCCTTTTCTTCTTTCTCCGGCCGTGTGATGCAGCTGAGTGCTGGGAGAGGAGAGCTGATGGTAGTGGGGCCTGGGTTGTGGGGGGAATATTTCTTGCCTCAAAGCTGCAGCACTGACGTCCTCCTTTGCTTTCTCTAGGGCTACTATGACAATCCAAAAATCTGTGCCCTATACATCCTGCAAGGAACAGTGGAAGGTAGGCAAGTTTTTTGAGCCAGAAGGCTCTTCCTCCTTGGAGAGCAGCCTGTTGCTTCTCAGACCATGAGATCATAGCTATTGTTCACCCACCTCTGCCAAAACTGTCTCCTCTCTCGGCAAGTTCCCACAGAGTGCAGTTGCAGGGTGAAATTGGTGTGTAGTGTTCTGCTCCTCCAAGTACAGAAAGCTGTGTCATTTTTGGAATAAGAAAAATCAGTTTGGTTCAGGACTCCCTGCATATGGCAGTAGAGGAGCAGGGAACACGTTTGGTCACTCTTAGCTTACAGCTACAGATGAATTCCCTCTGGCCTTGGATGTCAGCAGCCACCCTGCAGACAAGTAATTTACAGGAAATCTTTTAGCTAGTAGTTAAGAGTTTCTTACCTGGAGCATTGTTTTGCCTCCTCAGCTTGAGGACAAAGTAGTGTTTTTTCCTAGATATCAGTTCCTCTGGGGAGCACTAATAAAATCCTTGCTCTTTCATCACCCTCTTTGTCAGTCTGCTCTGGAGTTGGAGCCTCTCCTGCTCCTGGCCAGGGGAGATTTAGGACCCCTCCCTGACCAAAGCATCAATTTGCTGGGAGGGTGCTCCTGTTTCCTGGTGCTCTGGCCAAAGTGCTGGTGTGGTGTTGGGTGCCTGGTTGCCCATGTTCATGCTGGATCGGGGGAAGGAGAGGGGAGTGACTTGAGCGATTTCCCAAGTTACATCCTGGCTCCTTGCAACCTTTTGTCTTGTCCAACAGATGTTCCAAAGCTGCAGCCGCATCCGGGTCTGGAGAAGAAAGAGGAAGATGATGATGAAGATGAATATGATGATGGCTCCAGTGTTAAAAAACAGGCAAATAAGAACCGGGTTCAGTCAGGCCCACGCACACCAAACCCCTATGCCTCGGACAACAGCAGCCTCATGTTTCCTATATTGGTGGCCTTCGGTGTCTTCATTCCTACCCTCTTCTGCCTCTGCCGATTGTGAGAGCAAGCCCCACAGAGCATCAGCCAAGGGGCTGGGAGGGAAGGAGTTGGACCAAACACGGTTGCTTTCAATTTCTCCATATTGTTCATAATTTAAGGGAAAA
>VXBJ01007791.1:265623-316080 GCA_013400055.1 Nycticryphes semicollaris | reverse complement strand
AAAAAAAAAAAAAAAAAAAAAAAAGGAAAAGATGATTCATTTGGAATGAATACCAGGTCCGGGTAAGAGGGAGCTTACCTTCCCCCTGCCAGCAAGCAGCAAGGCCCTCACCTTCCCCTTCACACCACGTGCAGCCTCCAATCTTCCCTGGGGCATCCAAGAGTAACCTGAGTCCTGGCTGCCTGTGTGTTGGGCTGTTGGAAGCTGAGGCTAGCAGTCCTGGGCGATGCCCCACACTGAGAGAAAGCCATGTGCTGCAAGATATCTGCCTTTTGCTGGGTGGAATATGGTGTCTTAAGCAGGAAAGCAGTTCTTAAAACCAGGTTTTGTCCAGGAGCGTGGAAGTGCTGTGGTGCAGTTGGGTGACTAACAACTATGGAGGATGGAGCCTGGCTCAGCATCTCCCTCAATGTGTGCAACGCAATGTATGGTACTTGCCTGCAGAAAGATACCAAGACTCCAGCTCAGCCTCTTTGGAGATGTTCCCTTCCTAAGAGTGCTAGCTGCGCCAGGAGCAGAGGGATTTAGCTGGCCTGATGTGGTGCACCAGCTGGGAGAGACTTTCCTAGTCTGACAATTGTAATGTTAGATCCATTGCAGAGGGATTCTGCTGTAGCCTGCGAGAGGCTGACGTTGTTTGCGTCGATCAGATGCACTTGTTTTCTGTATTGATTATGGCTTTTGTTTTCTTTAATATCCTTTTCTTTTCAAAGGTTTCATTTTAAGTATGGTTCCTTGTTTTGCCCTTTCTAGCAAGTGACCTCTCCTTTGGAAGAAGCTGAGAATCAGATGACTTAGAGATGAGGTTCTGGACTTGTTCCTTGATCTTCCTAAGATTAGCTCCCCACTCAGTGACTGTGAACAGACTGTGCAGTAGTATAGAGTGCAGCAACCTTCCAGATGTTCCCTGTGAGTTCTTGTCCCCTATCCTAGGGACCAGGTCCGCCTGCAGCAGTCGGAAGTGCAGTGGAGGTGGGTAGTGTCTTCAGTCAGCTCAGCCTTTTGTGTATTGAGGCACTGTGGTGAAGGCACAGATGTCCAGCATTTCAGTACTGAGAGCAGAGTGGTTGTTGCCCTCCAGAGATCTGGAAGTGAGCAGAACACCGGAGACAAGGTCACCCCTTTCCCCCGGCGATATTTCCACAAGAGGCTTCTGTTTCCACACGCGGGGCCTGTCCCTGCCTGACAGAGGTTGAGCAGAGCGAAAGCCCTCGCTGTGTCTGCTGATTCAGAGCTGCAGGGTGGGTGGGAGGGAGATGTTATGTGTGCCAGCGCAGGATCTGGCCCAGGCATGGCTGGGTCCTTGGGGGTCAGCTTCCATCCCAGTGAGCTCTGGGCTTGCAGAACTTTACTTGGTGCCATCTCTGGTGTTGTCAGAAGTGCACTCTCTTTCACTGCGCAGTGTCCTGCTGCTGTTCCTCCCGGAGCCTGAGTTTTCCTAGTGATTGTTCGTGGGTTTGATCCTCTGTAGTGGCTCCGCCTTTCTGTGAGCTGAAAAGGATCAGCAGAGTTCCCTAGTTTCTGGAAAGGAAACCGGAGGAGCAGCCTTTCTGCTCTGCTGGGCCCAAGCAACTGAAGCCTTCTCTTCCTCCTAAACCCTCAAGCTGTGATATGGACTGCCAGCTCATGGCTCCAGAACGGGAGCTGGGGGGGGCGTCAAAGCACTGCTGTAGGCCTGATGCTAGCTCTGTGTCTATGAGCTCAAAAGCCAGCAGTAGGATCTTAATTACCTTCTCTTTAATTGGCCAAGTAGTAACAGCCAGTTTGGAAGAAGCAGGAGTGTCCCTGCCTCACCAGAGGGAGAAGACAGGTTTTAGAGAGGGGTAGATCTTAAGGACAAACCTGAGGATGAAAAGGTGGTAAGCTTGAAGTGGTCTGCTTCGTCTTCTAGCTGCTGTTAAATCTTAGTACTTGCAAAGCTCTTATAAACTATGAGCTCAGTTTTGTTTGGTGGCAATACCTGCAGGGATTCTCCAGTGTTTTTTGGGGGGATTGCTGTAACAAGAGCACACGGACATTTAGATCTTTATCAGTTCTGAGAAGCATGAACTGCGCTGATTTGTTAAGCAAAGAACCTGAACTTGAAAGCAGGCTTCTCAGCAAGGAGTTGTTCTCCTACAGGCCTTTCAGGTTCCATTTTATTTGAGCATCCTTGAAGCCAGGAATCACTCGGCTTCTTGTGGCTTACCCAGTAATCTCTGTACCTTGCCTAGCAAGAGAAAAGGGGCATGTCTTTAGGTGTGCAAGAGTCTTCTAGGATAGTTTATCCCTGCCTCTCCTGACAACCAGGGCACCCAGCTGGTGCCATCAGCCATCCCGAGGCAAAGCTGAGCAGGGTGTGATCTCTTGTGTTCCAGTTGCTCAGTTCAAATTAATTTGTCTTATTGGAATAATAACAGAGAGGAGGAATAGTTCATCCTTCATGGCTTTAATTTAGTTGTTTTGGCTCTGGTTTTAAGCATTTTTGTCACTACAGAGCTGGTGGTTGGGGGTGTTCCTGACCCTGTTATGGTGCTATGAGCGGTTTTCCTTGTTGGTCTGTGCCTTCCTGACAAGTTTGCCCTGGAAGGAGTCTTCAAACAAAGCATGTGGGAGCACAGGAGGATGGTAGAGGATGACCAGTCAGCAGCTCACTGGGAACGGCATACTCGGGCTGGTTTCCCTTCCCATCTCTGTCTGATGCTTGCAAGCCAGCCAGGTGGGCATAATGAGGTCATGCCCACCAGGAAAACACAAAGTTTGAACTGGCTGTAGATTGCCAGCACAAGTGTTTGAGGAAACATGGAAGATGGTGTTCTACCAAGACAGGTTAGAGACAAGCTGATTTGTGCCTTGTTGTCCCCAGGCAGATGAAGCACGTGTCGCTTGGCAGCAGCGTGGGGAGCTGGGTCAGAAGAGACCTTTGCGGAGCAGTTGTGTAAGGAGGGTCAGATAAGACAATTTTAATAAAGCTTCCACTTAATAAAGAGGAGACAACACCATTGATCATGGTTTGGGCCTGGATCCAGCCTCAGGATAGTGGGTCCAAAGCCTGTTTTAATTACCCTCCCCTTTTCCCATCATTTTCTCCTTTCCTACCTTTAAGCCAGACCCTTTCCCCTTCTGTAAGTGTGACTGAAACAACGGCTCTGACCCTTTGGAGTTTCCCAGGTGACAGTGAGCAGAAAGCCAAATGAATTCCCTTCTCTTTTTGGTGCCTTTGTCTCAGGCTTTGAATAAAAGTCTATGTGAAGAAGCTTCTTTATTTTTTAAGGAGCTTCTGAGTTGTTTTTTCTTTTATCCCAAGGGACAGGCACTCCCTGCCCTCGTGATCAGCTGGGGACTGTCTCGCTGTCCCCAGATGCCAGCTCTGGAGGTCACAGCTGAAGCAGAGAACTGTGAGCGAATATCTTTGGTTCCAGACCTTGAGGTCAATGGGGGGAAAAAAGCCTAGCAGGAGATAGATAGAAGAACTGGAAGAGCTCCTTCAGGTCTGCTCTCCCCCAGAAATCTCCTGGAGGCAGGATGGAGAACTTCCAGACAGTCTGGAGCCTGCATGTCTGTGCAGTTCAGAGCCGAGTGAGTCAGGGCTGGGTCCTGGTAGTCATGTGGTGCTTCTGTGTGCAGAGTATGGCTTGGGGATCATGCCCCCCAGACTCTCTCACTGAGGCCTTGCCCTGCACTGTTTGGGTCTGAACAGGATGCAGAGACATGTGCTTCGTCCCTTGGTCTTTCTTTCAGCTGAAATGGGCTTTCAACAGCCAGGGAGATGTCTTGGTATGGGAAGCCTGGGCTGAACGTGCCTGTCTTTGATGGAAAACAGCAGGAGGAGGGAGAGGACCAGCAGAGCAGCTTCAGCCCTGGATATGAGACAGATTCTGAGCAGCTGTGAAGTACCAAGTGTTTCAGGCTCAGTTTGGTGCTCAAATGTGGCAGAGATCTGTCTGCTTCTTGCACTTATGTGGTGGGGAGGGAAATATCCTTGCTGAGAATCCAAGAGGAATGGGAGCTGGGCCAGCACTGAGCTAATTTACCTACCGGCGCTTCTGCATCTCCACTACGAATGCCAAAGTCTAATACAATTCAAGGATGCTTTTTTTAATTTTTTAACGTCAGCCTGGTTCCACCAGTCTGTCTTCACTGGTTAGTCCCAAATAGGCTCAGGCAAGTATTCTCAATGGTGCAAACACACCACCAGGCTGGAGCTGTGAGGGCTCAGAGACATGATTACAGGAGTCGGCCGCCTGTGCTGCACCCCTGCTTCACACGCTGCCCGGCGGGGCTGGGGCGTTTCACCTCTAATCCCAGCAGATTTGTCCCAGGAATGCAGTAGCAACCGTGCTGAAATGGCACTGGGCTGGACGGGAGCAGTGAAAGCAGGTCCATGTCTTCCAGGACTCTGGTTTGCTCAGAGTTTATTGCTGTATATTAAATACTATTTTTGGAGATTGGGGGGAAGATGTGGGAGGGGGAGGGATGTGGCGGTGCTGTCCTCATCAGTGGGATGCTACTGCAGGTTACTGATAGGTTTTGATTNAAAAAAAAAGGAAAAAATAATAAATCAGAAGTGCTTTCTTCCCTGCTAGGAACAGTGCTGGCTGATCAGAAAATGTGAATAATCTTTTGCAAACATCAAAGGTCTCTGCTAAGAGTTTGTGTGATGGAGATTTCAAGGCAAGGGGACAAAGTGCGGCTCAAACCAGTTTAACTGGGGAAGAGTGTGAATCTCAGAAACGCAGGATCTCTGCCCTGGAGTTGTTCCCAGTCACGCATAGTGGGGGTGCTCTTGCTTGTGCTGCCACGGCTGTTCTGTCACACTTAACTGTTCCTGAGCTCAGGTGCTGGAGCGAAGCAGTGTCGGGAAACGTGCTGGCAGGTGGGGGCTTGCATTTTTCATGGTTTCTACTGGGCTGTCTCGTGTTGAGGGCTTCCCCGCTGAGAAGCAGCCAGGTTGGTGAAGGAGCCTCAGAGAGCGTGAGAGCAGAGGCCGGTAGCCAGGGCTACGAGATGCTGGGCCAGGGATGGCGACGTTTGGGTCCCATCATTGTAGCATCTCTTGGGGTTGGCAGCTGGTCCCACCCTCCCGTAGCGCCCAGCTGACAGGCTGGGATGCGCAGGAGTGACCCAGGCTGTCGGCATTTAGGGCTCTTTGCAAAATCTACCTGAAGCTGCAGGTCTGGGTTGTCTGTAAAGGCTAAAGCAGTGTGGGGAGAGATGTCCTGCTGCACTTGTCACCAGTACAAAGGGTTTTTGAGGATGATTTTTTTTATTTTACTGTCCATTGCTTTGCGTTACAACGACTTGCGGTGACTTTATTTTTATTTAGGTTTATTTGCAGCAAGCTTGGGCCCTTGGGTGAAAAGCACAGATGTCTATTTCTGATTGTGTTGGGTTTGCAGGGACTAGTTTGGGGGAGAAGATGGGTGTGGGGGTGGGTTATTTTATTTTTGGTACCTGGTAGCAGTTTTATTTTTTAATTTCCCTGGGATGTTTGGTTGAGGGAATGTTCTGAAATCAACTGCCTGGCAGTTTTAACCAGCAGTGCGTTAAAGGAAAATAAACAAAATTATATTGTCACTTGGATGAGGTGGTCCCTCTTTTCTAAGGGTTGGGGGGACACACACAGGGCAGCCCCCCTGCTTTTTGGCTCCCTCTTTGGAGGGGATGCGGCTGCTGACGTGATGCAGTTTAACATCCCAACGCTGCCGCAGCCTCCCCCTGCCGCCTCCTGCATGGCGCCGGCACCCTCTCAACACTTACTTTTGGCCATCTAAGCGCAAGTTGAACGGTACAACATCCTCTTTGAAAGCACTGGTGGGGACCTCGTTGCTTCCTGCTGGGGCTGGGGACACCCAGAGATGTAATCTACCTTCTGGGGTTTTGCAAGCTGCCCTGCTTTTGGCTCGAAACTGTGTCAGAGGTGGTGAGACAGGGCTGGAGCCAGCGGGAGAGAAAGCGGCACCTTCTTCCCATGGGTGCTCTGGGGGGTGGGTGGCCCCGGCCTGTGCAGGGTGGCCACTGCTGGGGACAGAAGGGTCCTTGGTGGGTCCTTCCTGAGGCCGAGGAGGAGGATTGGGGAGCGCTGGTGTGGGCAGGCGTGTTTGGGAGAGCGGTGGGTTGGCAGTAGCAGCGGCAAAACGTCACTAACCACAGCTCTGCATCTCTTTTCCAGTCATCTTGAGCGTGTTGAGTTGTTGGCTGGAGTCTGAAAAGATGATGCAGATGTTTCTTCTTCTTGCCTTGGTTCCCTGAAGGGCTAGAGGTGACTCTTGGCACCTCAGTGCCTGCTGCAGGCCAGGGGGCAGCCCTTTTTTGGGGAAGCAGTGTGTCCTGTCCTCAGTGTTGGTGCTCCTGTGCATCCCTCCTGATGGGACATCCCCAGTCCTTCCCTCGTTCTGGACACTTGTCCAATGCCTGTCACCATCTCTCTAATGGGTGCTCCCAGGATGCTGGGGTGGGGTGACAGTGGCAGGGCTGACCCACACTGGTGCTCCCTGGGTGACCTTCCTCTGGCATATGGTTCTGTCACTGTCCCTGCCCAAGCCAGGATCCCAGCTCCTTGGGGACAGCAGCACGGCGGTGTCTTTTTTGTTAGTTTTCTGCATTTCTTTCCCCAGTTGTCTCCACTCCCGCCGCTGCCATCCGCCCGCTGGGTGTAGCACTGGGTCGCGACGCGCCGCCCGGGTCCCCCCTCCGGCCACGTACCCGGCGGGCTCTGCTTAGCTTCGGGGGCCTTCCCCCTACTCCCCCACGTTGCTAGGCAGCGACCGCGCCCTCTGACCCGCCGCGGCCCCGCCCCTGGCTCCCATAGCTACCGAGGGAGGCGGCGGCCATCTTGGCGGCGGCGGCGGGGCGATGAGTGGCTCGAAGACGAAGGCGGCGGCAGCGGCGGCGGGACCGGAGAAAAAGCCGCCGCCGGGAACCGGGGGGGCCCTCAGCCGCCTGCGGGGGAGGCGCGGCTCGGCCGACGCGGCTCCGCGGCCGCCGTGGACCGAATCCGAGCTGCTGGCGCTGGAGACCGTTCGGCCCGAGCACGTCCTGGGGCTGTGCCGGGTGACGGAGAGTGAGTGCTGACCCGGGGAGCGCGGCCGCGGGGCCCGGCGAGGGGGAGTCTGAGGCCGGCAGCGCTCGGACGGTGACCGGCGGTCCCCGGCGAACACCCCCAAGCCCCGCGGTGCTCCGTTGAAAACCCCTTGGCGCCCGGGACTGCGGGTCCCCCGGGTTCCTGAGGGAAGGGTGGCGGGCGCGGCGGAGCCTGGCCCGGGGTGGGGGGGGCAGCGCTGCCCGGCGGTGCGCGGGCCTCGGACGCGGCTGAGGAGCGTGCGCCTGCCTTTAGCTTTGTTACAGCTTCCAGAAAGTTTGGGGTGTCTCGGGATGTGTTTTCCTGTGTGTTTTTCGGTTTGGTTTGTCTTTTGTTTTGCCTCTGGGCTGCCGATCTCTGCTTTTCTGTCCTAATCCCCTTTTCTCCCTCTGCTACCTGGCACCCACCGTGCCTTTGTTGCTTCTACCTTCAGTTTTGCCCGGCTTTCATGAAGGTTCTGCTGACAAACTTGCAGTACGTATCATACCGGGCTGGGGCTAGCAAAAAGGGGGAATTCCTTCGGTAATTGCTCAGAGATCTTTTGAAATACTACTATATATTTTCTTTCTTTTCTAGATTATTTATGTAAACCTGAGGACAACATTTACAATATTGACTTCACCAGATTTAAGATCCGGGACCTTGAAACTGGAACAGTGCTGTTTGAAATTGCAAAGCCCTCTGCTTCAGGTATGTTATGCTAACGGTGCCAGAGAGCTAAAGAGGCTCAGGAAGTTGAAAAGTTGCAATGCAGGTCTCATGCAAACCAAGCAGAAAGGTCCTTCAGTACGTCCTGTTGACTGAATTCCTCTCCTTTAAGCATAGCACTGAGTTTAGCTCTGCTAAGAAGCTTCTCATCGTAAACCCGTGAAATGATTATTGTGAGATGGGGAAGTACTATCAACTGCAAATCTTGCCTTGCTGGCTGGTTTTCTTGCAGAGTTCCTTTTGCGTGCTTTGGCAATTGCAAGGGGGGATATCCTGTGAGGTTGAGGGTGGTTTCAGCTCCAGAGCCACCAAGGCTGTGCCGACTGTCATAGCTGACCTTTTTGTCATTGCTTAGTTCCAGTATGAGTCTCAGACCAGTTATTAAAGAGCTGGCTGGTCCTGATACACCCGCTAACCAGTGTTACCTTACATGTGCACTATTAGCAGAATAACTCTGAGCTGGTGCATTTTCTAGAGCAAGATGAGGAGGATGAAGACGACAACAGTGAACTGGACGCTAGTGCAGGCCGCTTTGTTCGTTACCAGTTCACTCCAGCGTTTCTCCGTCTTCGGACTGTTGGTGCAACGTAAGTATGAGTTTATAGAAAGAAGGGAGAATCAGGTATTTGCCAAGTGTCACTTGACAGCTTATAACAACACTGAGTTGAAGACTAGAGAGAATGTATCTTATACTGCAAATATCAAACTCTCTCTTTCTGGAATGATGTGTTGGATTCGTGTGTAACCGTGAGTGCAAGGCTCTGTTCTTCCTAATAGGAGTAGAGGTATGTCGTCTTAACTGTTTTTTCCTATTTTTTGCATGCAGAGTGGAATTCACAGTGGGAGAAAAGCCAGTGTCAAACTTCCGAATGATTGAGAGACATTACTTCCGAGATCGCTTGCTGAAGAACTTTGACTTTGATTTTGGCTTCTGTATCCCCAGTAGCAGGAACACATGTGAACACATTTATGAATTCCCTCAGCTCTCAGAAGACCTTAGTAAGTGTCTCTTTCTCCATATTGAGTTGTGTTTTCTTTGTGGTGTTGGGTACACGTGCTCATTTTCTCCCTCTCTCTACTCATGAAAGAAGTTGTGACTGGGATTGGGGGTACAGGTATAGAGAGATACAGGTTCCTGGTGTAAGCTGTGTGTAATCTTGACTGAAGTACAGATTTGTGCTACAATTTCTCCTGCTTTGAAAAGGAAAGCCTAAAACAACCTGTGGTGTCAAGTTGCAGGCTGTGTGAACTTATCAGAGTCACAGGGCTGACATGCCTGGTGCCTAACAGCGTAGCCCAGAAGATAACAAAACCCTGAAAAAGGGTTCTCTTGGTAGCCACACGTCTGTTTTTGGCGCTTGCCTGTTAGGGCTTGAGCCTTCTGTTTTGGAACAGAACTGGTTCTTCTCTGAGAGGTGTGTTTTTGAGCCTACCAAAATCTCTGCAAATATACATTGTGCAGGGTATGTTTGACCTCAGGGGGTGGATAGAGGAGGAGCACGTGGGCCCTTCTGTGGCTGCCTGAGTGTGGGAGGAGGCGCACAGTTTGTACCCTGCCTGTGTACGTGTGGGGAGTGTCACTGCTTTTTCCTTTGTTACCTCTCTGCTTACAGACTGATACTGCTCTGCTCTAGTGGTGGCTCTCACAGTTTCTGTTTCCTGTGAGATTACTCGATCCCCCCTTGTTTGCTTTTGACAGCGCTTGTCCTGTGAATAGGAAGAATAGGAACGGGCAGGCTGGAGCTTTTGAAGCGTGCTCAGCAGAACAGTTTGCTTCTCGTACTTGGGTAGGGCAGAGCGTCAGCCTGGTAAATCCAGCAAAGTGCTAGAGTCCTTTTTACCCTGACTTTGTGCTGTCCAGTGGAGTGTGGCAGGCTTTTGAATGTAATTGAGCTTTCTCTTTCACAGTCCGTCTGATGGTTGAAAACCCGTATGAGACCCGCTCAGACAGCTTTTACTTTGTGGACAACAAGTTGATTATGCACAACAAGGCCGACTATGCTTACAACGGAGGACAGTAATCATTCTGTGTCCGCTGGATGCTGTGATGCCGTTAACCATTCCGGATGTCCAGGAGTGGACTGGAGTTGCTGTCTCGTGGAACAAGGCTTCTTGCCAAACCTTTTCTCCTTGCATGAGGCTGAAAACATGAAGCAAAGATGACAGCTCATGAAAGTGAAGGAAATCTCCCTGCAATGCTTCTCTGTCCGATACTCAACGTATCCTGCCTCTCATCTTCTATTTCTGGTTACCTTCTGGTACCTTGGTTAGGTCACAGATCAGAGGCACTGTTAGAAAACTCTTGCTGTTACAATCTTAATAGTTAGGTTGCACTTTTAGTGCTTCTGATGTTTCACCTTTCAGGTGACTACCCTCTTTCAAGAGGTCAGATTGTTTGGGTAAGCTATTTCTTAGCAGGACAATTTTCCCCCTTCCAAGAGCCAGTGATCCCTGAAGACCAGATCTCTTCTTTGGTTGGATAGATCATCTCTTTAGTGCGCAGTGGTTTAGTTTGTAGCATCACTGAGACGGCTTTTCAGGGTGCATCCTAATGTTCTAGAGTGAGAAAGATAAAATAAGAGACTAAATCAGCTTCTAAGCAGTTTAGGAATCTTCCTTCTGCCTCCAGGGGCCTGAGCTGCCCCTGAGAACGTTTTAATCTGTGTCTTGCTGGACACTTCACTAGGGATGCAAGACAAGAAGAAGAGGATCTTTATCCAGGTTGGTCATCAAGTCAGTCTCGTGGCATTTCTGTTTGATATCTTGTGAGCAAATCATTGAATTTTGAAGCTCAGGGGTCAACCTTAGAGCTAAAATTAATCTTACTGTATTTACCTTTTCTTCTGCTTCCCTTTGTGTAGGAATTACGGCTCTTGCTACGGAATGTATTGCTTTTTAGATTGGCGGCACTTTGTCAGTCTAGCTGGGGTGGAGGGGAGGTGTCAGTCTAGTGGGGCTTAGAGGGAAGAGGGAGAATGTGGAAAATCACTTGAAAAATGTGTAGGAAGCAGAGCTTCCTAGGCTTCAATCTCTATACTTTTAAACCTGAATGGTCTGTCAGAGGTGCTGGAAGGAGAAATAGCGGTGTTATCAGCTCATTTGCTTTGTTTCAGTTGAGGTTATTAGTAGCTTCTTGGGTCAGATCACTCAGTGTTACGGAGTGGGATTCTTACAGAGAGAGAATTTGCAGGATTCTTTTTCTAATTGAGTTCCCATCGCTGCTTTGCCTACTTACCTGCTTATTTATGGGTTAGAAAGTTCTGCTGCATTAGTTATTGCCAGAGCAGAGGGTGTATTTCACAGCTGCATTTGGGATCTGGCGATAGCACAGATCTTCTTCAGCGTTGTGCAGTAGGAAGAGGAGACCTGTGTCGTCCCAGCAGCTGTGCTGGAGCCGAACTCCTGACCATGCAAAATCTCGGCTAAAAAAACCCTTTTCTGCCTATTTTGCTGTCTCTCAAGACTGGCATTTTTCCTGTCCCCAGCTGGGCTGGTCAGTCGTGTCTCTTTTCTGTGGGAGTTAGGTTGCATCTATGCTGGAGACATTTGCTGGTATTGGTTCCACTTGTTCCTTGAGACAGTTGAAACCCAACTCTTTGGTGGGTGCAGTTGGTTACCTCCTGCGTTAAGTAAGATGCAGCGTAGTTTATGTTTTAGCAGGATTAAGTGCAGTCAGCCTCACAGCCTGGAGCTTGTTAATGTGTAGACGGCAATAGGAAACCACTGCCTTCACCTCGCAGATTAATGATGTTAACTTTGGCATAGAAGATCAGCTGGCATCAGGGTAAGCAGTGAGAGTATGTGGGGTGGCAGCCATGAAACAATCTCCAGCTCTCGGGAAGATATTTAATTATGATTAACCACAACAAATGACCTGCTCTGGGTGGAGCATTAATCATGAGCAACCACAACAAATGTGTTGGGAATGCAGAGGGGCAAGGTCTGCGTGGTTCAAAGACACAGAACAGTTCTGCTGCCATCAGTCCCCTCCATCATCTCCAAAGGCACTTGGGCAATCTCATTTAGTTATTTCAGATTGGTTAAAGCTCCTTGTAAGGTGGAGCTTGAGGTGCCTCTTGCAGCGAGTGAAGGCCTCGTGTCGGTGAGGTGGGAAACATTTGTTTAGATGGCAGAACAGGTGACAGAACTTGTGACAAGGCAGAACTGCCTGGAAGTGAGTTTTTCATCCTGAAGTGTTCGGGGATGCTCAGATAGTGTCTGGAGAGCCTGCTAATTATTCCCTGGGAAATTTTAGCATATTGAGCTGAACTTGTATGTAGTATAAATCCAGGTGCCTTGAAATGTTACTTTTATCTCATTTTCTATATGAAGCAACCTCTTGCTTTTCTTATGGGTGTGATGATGCCCATCTGTTTCCTGTGTCACTGGGTAGAGGTTCTTAAAAAGAAGATGGACTGTTGCCAGAGCGAGCAGCAGAAGTTACTGTACAGGCAAATACCAACTCGCGAGAGCCGTTCCTAGTCGTTGGCGTGGAGCTCGGCGCGGTCGGGGCATCTGTCTGTAGGGCCGTGGGTGCCATCTAGCCGCTGCTCTGCAGAACATGAATGTAAATGCTTACAGGGAAGTGGATTCCTGTCCTTAGTGGTTACCTCTGCCAGCTGTGATGAGGGGGAAAAAAAAAAATAGCATCGGAGCAGTTACTTCCCCGTTGGTGAATGTATTGTCTATTCAGCAATAAAACCAGGGAAACTGGAGGGAAATCAGAAGGCACGTGGGCAGCACCAGCACCCCTCAGTTTCTCTCTGAATTGGTTTGCTTTGCCAAATTAGAAGGTCTTTGCCCAAAAAAAAACCATGCTGCAGAAAAAAAAAAAAGTCCCTACAAGAGGGCAACCCAGCACTGAAAAAGCTGATTGTGATCCATGAAGTCAGGGATTTCCAGACTCCTGTCCCCACTTTGGGCACTTCCCTAACATTCCTTTTCTCTTAGATGCTTTCTCCATGGTGTCTTCTCTATGGGGCAGGTATGATGCCTTTGGTAAACATGATTTAACAGAGCTTCTTCCTTCTGGGTTGTGTGCTCTGATGCTTTAATCATGGGTCAAAGCTACTCATGCCAGTGAGCTGGGAAGATACTCCTTGTTGGGTGGATGGTCTGTCCTGGCCATGTGCTGAGTGCAAGGGAGATGCATTGTCCGTTAAAGTTTGAGCAAAGGAAAAGGTATCTGTACAGACAGATTCTCCTGGGTTGTGCTGAGTTGGAAGGAGAAAAGAGTTGGGATCATACTGTGTTCTGCTCGAACAAAAAAAGGGACCAAACCCACAAACTTAAGTTAAATCTTACCAGTATTAGGACCAGGACCTCTTTTTCACATTTTTGAGGTGATTGCTTTGGATCCATGCAAGCAAGCTTGCTGAACAGCTGTTTTCATGACTGACATAGTGCACCTTGTGAAAGGTCATCTCTTCTTGCATGGACTGGGCACTGCTGGCCCCGTCCTCTGGTTTTGGAAGGAAGCGTCTTCCTTTGTGTGTTTTTTCCTTAGGATTGTTGATGTCTCTTGCTGTAGAGAAGCAGCAGCAGCCTCCTCTCTGGTGCCTGAGGATGTTTATTCTGCTTCTCCGAGGGTTTGGCAAGGATAAAACAAGTGTTTAGAAGGCAGAAATGAATGAGGGAGGTGTCGACTGTGAGGCAGTGGTGTCCAAACATGGGCACTCTACTTCTCAGCTCTGAGTTTCACGACATCTTCTTCAGCTGTTTTCCAGTGTTTGCCTTCTGCCCTGCTCTCCTGACCCATCGAGCTAACGACCTTTCTGCTGCCCCAGGTGTAACCCTCGGGCTCGGACACTGCACTCTCCCTGCCTGTGACAAGGACAGGGCTCAGGGACGACATCCTGGCAGAGCCATCACCTCCTCCTCCTCCTCTGCTGCAAACGGAAAAACGAACACCAGCAAACGCCGTCTCCCTCTGCCCGGATCTCGGTGCTGTTACAGGACACATATTTGTATCTCTCACAGTGTGGCCTTTGGGCTGCTGGCGCGTCCACCTCCTCCGTGCTGTGCTGTCCCCTCGGGCCGTTCCTCCCGGAGCAGCCTGCGGGCGTGGAGGTCCTGCCGGCCCCTGTCCCTTCGCTCCCGCCTCCCTCTATGGGTCACAGCACGCTGCCGGCGGCCCCCCTCCCATCGACCCCCGCCCTCCGCGGCGCCCGGGTGACGATGTATTTGTATAAACGTGATTTTGTCATCAGCGATAGTAATAAAGAAACTCCCGTTTTCGCACGGGCGGTGCCCGCTCTGGGGGCGGGGCTTCAGGGCCGGGGCAGGAGGGGCTGCGCCGCGAGGGGGCCCTTTCCCGGCGGCTCGCGCCTGCGCCGTCTCCTCGCGCTCCCCTCAGGCGGCGGCCATGGCGGCGGCGTTCCTATCCCGAGGCGGCGGGGCGCCCAGNCCTGCGCGGGGGGGGCGGGCGGCCGCCCCGGTGTCCTTCAGGGCCTGAGGCGGGGCCGCGCCCGCCCTTCAGGTGAGCCTCCGGCCCGCGTTGACCCGGCTCTGCGGGGAAAGTGTTGATGTGAGGGGGGGCCCAGCCGGGTTGTATGAGTCTCCCTTGGGCCCTGGTTCTCTTGGGCCAGTTAAACCCTCTCCCCCGGGCGCGAAGGCGCTTAACTCCTTCCATGCCTTTCAGCGCTGGCCTTGGGGTGCCTCCGCCGGCTGCACACGGTGTATCAGTCAGCGGAGTTGCCAGAGACCCATCAGATGCTGCGTCAGACCTGCCGAGACTTCGCAGAAAAGGAGCTGATGCCTCTGGCAGCTCAGCTGGATAAGGAGCACCGGTTCCCGGCCGAGCAGGTGCGTGCAGCTCCCGCCGGGAGCTGGACATGGCAGAGGGGCCTAGCTCGTTTAGAGCCCAACTTCCCTCAGCTGTTGCAGCAGGACCATCTGGGCCTGAAGCAAAATGTACATTAAGCCTTGGCTTAGCAGAAAATTTAAGTTTAGATCAGCTTGTGGAAGAGTTCTTTGAGTGTGGAGGTTGTAACGCCCACAGGACCCCGAACTCTCTACCTTACTTGTATTTCTCTGTATCTGGCTTTAGTACCAGTGCATTTTCAGTTCTCTCACTGACTTCCCTGTGCGCTGTAATACAACTGACTTATAAAATCAATTAAATACTTTTATAGACTTCTCATAACCATAAAAATGGTTTATGGTGAGGAAGCGTAGATGACCTGAATGTGTTTCAGGCGGTGAGAAGACAGGAGATGCATGTTGGTCATCCTCTAGGCTGAGAAATTGAGATTCTGGTAAAACCTGTGGCTTGTCTTGTGGAAAGCAATACACGTTCTGTGCTGTGTTGAGCAGACACACTCACCTGTTTCATTGCAATGAAATACTTAGCTCTAGAAAAAACATACACTGTTACATTCACCAAAAGGCTCTGAGCAAACAGTCAGAGGCATGTGAGTTTTGTCATACACTCTTCTTCCTATTAAGGAGTAAGGAAGGTAGCCAGGAAAGTCATACTCACTTTAAGGAAGGAAATACTTTCCTGTTTACTTATCTGAGAATTTTACATTTGATTTTGAGTGTTTTCACTTGAATGTGGAGGGGAAAATTCAAAATGTAAACACTGTTTATTAAGATAAAGTAACATACATAGAACTTTGTTGCTGTCTTTTGTTCATCCTCTGGATTTGATGTGGAGGACTGGTGTTTTGGGTGCCCATATAGGAGAGAAAATACTTGTTTAAGAATTTCTCTTTGTTCCTCGTAAAGCAAGCAGAGGCTGGTAATATGCCTATTTATGCAACACCAAAAGCTTGACATCTTAAATATAAAAGCAGAGGAAGGCTTGTTTTTTCTCTTGTATGTTAACAAGAAGAGTAGAGTGAGACAGTCTGAAGAGCCTATGGTTAAGAATCTGGGGGTCCAGCTGAGGAACCTGGGGTGCAATAATTTGGAATGTAATCAACAATTAAATTCTTTGGGAAGCAAGACCTGGCTTAATGGGAGTGAAAAATCACCTTATGCAAACTGTTCTGTGGGTCATTCATTCTGTAAAATTCTTTCCTTGTGCAGTCCTAGGCTGAAGCTCAGCAGACTTAAAGGTAAAGTTCTAATGATTTTTGTCAGCTAGATTTGCCACTGAGAGCTTCCAACTGCCAGGAGACACATGAGGGGGAAAAGCTTTGGTGGGTGGCTGAAGAAATACTGGTGGGGTTGTATCTCCCTATTTCACCTTTAAAAAGCTCCCTCCTCCTAGTACTGAAGAGAGCTCTTTAAATAAGCAAGAGCCTTCTCTTAGGCAGCAGTGACTGCGTTCAGCTCTTGCTGAAGTCATTGGGACCTGGGGAAATATACCAGTTTGTACAGTCAGATTCCCATTTCACCAGGAGCTGTGTGCATCTTTTCCTCTGTGTGTAGCCCTACTGTGACCTGTCTTTATCTCCGTGTGTCTGCATGTATTTGCTGGGACACTGATGGTGCAGAGAATCTCACTTCTCCATTCCCTACGTGCAGGTGAAGAAGATGGGTGGCTTAGGGCTGCTGGCTATGGATGTGCCAGAGGAGTACAAAGGAGCAGGCCTCGACTACCTGGCCTATTCCATTGCCGTGGAGGAGATCAGCAGGGGCTGTGCCTCCACAGGTGTCATTGTCAGCGTCAATAATGTAAGTGTCTCCAGTTGTGTGTGAGGAACTGAGGCTGGCATCAGTGAGTTTACTGGAGGGGAGTGTACGGGAGAAAGGGGATCTCTTCCTGTAGTGGGTTCTGGTGTGTTGGAGAGCACTTAGACGTTAGGGAGTTGTGGGACTGCTTGTAACCTTCAAGAGGAACTAACTCAACTCTCAATTCTTAAAGTCTCTGTATTTAGGGCCAATACTCAAGTTTGGCTCCGAAGAACAGAAGCACAAGTGGATTGCTCCCTTCACCAGCGGGGATAAAATTGGATGTTTTGCCCTTAGTGAACCAGGTGATGTGACTGTTACCATTCCTCTTGCAAAGAACATAGGGCAGCATCTTTCCTTAAGTCAGGTTTAGGATGGACTGTGAAATTGTAGCAGTTTGTAGAAGGATGGTTTATAGCAATTCTGTGTAAATGGAGTCTCAGTGCCCAAGGTATTAACTACCATCCCCATGGTCCAGCTGAAAGTTTTCATCTCCTCTGTGTGAGCAGAGCTCCAGCAGTGGACACAGACAACACAGGCCTTTCCCCTTCCCGTTCGGGTCCTCTGGGAGGGATAGTGCTGACACTGCCGCAGTTAGAGGAAGTGCCATGAGCCAATGGTGGGGGTGTGGTGGCAGTGGTGGGTTTGTGCCCCAGGCTGTCACTGCTTGGCTGAGTCATGTTTGCTGGTGGCTTGCTCAGGAAATGGCAGTGATGCGGGTGCAGCATCCACGATGGCACGCCTGGATGGTGACGAGTGGGTTCTGAATGGCACCAAGGCCTGGATCACCAATGCCTGGGACGCCTCGGCCACCGTGGTGTTTGCTACTACGGATAAATCCATGAAACACAAGGTCAGTCAGGGAGAAGGGGCAGGAGTAAAGAAGCCATGCAGGAGAAGCACTTGCAAAGGCTCTGAGGGGGTCTCTGTTTAGAGCTGTGCAGGCACTGAGCCAAGGGGGGCTATGTGTTGTCTCTGTTCTGTCTTGGCTCTTCCCTCCCTTCTCCTGGTTACCTGGACATGACTTCTATGAAAAACGTCTGGATGAAGCCTCCTGACAGCCAGGTAAGTGGGAAGTTCACACCATTCCTAAGAATTTGGGTCTTGTCACAGGGCATTAGTGCGTTCCTGGTTCCCATGCCAACTGCTGGGCTGTCACTGGGCAAGAAAGAAGACAAGCTGGGAATCCGAGCCTCCTCCACTGCCAACCTGATATTTGAGGACTGTCGGATACCCAAGGCCAACCTACTGGGGCAGCTGGGAATGGGCTTCAAAATCGCCATGGTAAGGGATAGATTGGGGTGCAGCTGTGGTTGTCTGAAGCCGTAGTTCCCAAGCTTACCATTTTCCAAATCGGTTTCAGATGTAAAGAACTGCTAGTGTAAGTTGTTTTGTGTAACGTTAAGCAGTTGACTCCTCTTGCCAACACAGGTGAAATCATTCCTAGAGCATGATGAATCATTAATTTACCACAGATCCTTGACAGCACATTTTTTTGTGGACCCAGTATAGCAGTTCTCAGATGCAAGAATACCGATCCCACTGAGGTGCTGTGCCCACAGGGATGGTGTATTTTAATTTTGCTCCTTTCCCTACCCTCTGTTCCTCTCGTATATACCCACAGATAAAGGTAAAACATGGCATTTCCCCCTAAATACTTTGGCAGAGGAAAGCTGTCCTGGAAGCACAGGACAACCTCTGGGTAATGTCTAAGGGTGGATGAAATCTGAGTTACAGCACATGTGTGACTTCTGAGGAGGACCCAGGCAGCTGTGGAACAGCACGTTCCTTGCAGTGACGCAGTCCCCCTTGGACATGTTCATTGCTCTCGCTGTAGGGGCAAAACACCGTTTGTTGGCCTGACTTTTTGAAAAAGGCTGAGCTCCCTGGAGTCTGGCCCCTTCCACTATGTCCACAACTAAAAGTATCAGTCACCAGCTTATTTTAAGACACTGAGCCCAGGACTGAGAAGCTGAAGCCTTTTCTCACTGATGATTTCTGTGCACAAGGAGGCAGGGAAACAGTTAAAAGCCTAATGGGCAAGTGTTTGAGGCAAGTCAGGCTACTGATGAAATTCACTGGTCATTTTGGAAAAAAAAGTGCTTGCTTCAGTGTGTGTACTGATGATGAGGGCAAAGAGGAAAACTGACCAGCATTCCATTTTTTTTTTTTTTAAAGGAAAATCAGCTGTGCAGTGAGCCAGGGCTCTAGCTGAAGGGTTCTTTTCAGCCCCAGATGCCCCTTGTTGTGCTGTTTCCCTCATTTTGCACTTGTTTTTTCTAGCTAATAAGAAGCAATACCTCACTTTTCTGCTTTCCTTCTTGTACCTCTGACTTCTCGCTGCAGTGTCCAATACATTTTATAGATCTTTATTCTTGCATAACCAGGAATATTCTGAGTCAAAGCAGTCTGGCCAGAGGATACTAAAGCTACAGCAGCTTCCCAGCAAGAACAGAAATACAAGTGCACTCTTTTTGACCGTGTATTCTGTGTCTTTGGCAGCAAACGCTGGATGCAGGAAGGATTGGTATTGCCTCACAGGCTCTTGGCATCGCACAGGCAGCTCTGGACTGTGCTGTGGATTATGCTGAGAAGAGAATGGCCTTTGGGTCACCCATCACAAAGCTACAGGCGGTGCAGGTATGAGCTGGGTGCACAGGGCAGATCCATGTGGTGCTGGTAGCGGTGGAAAGGTCGTGTAGGCTCTCAGGTGGGGTATCAGGCACACTGCACTTTGCACTGCCTGGGATAAACAAGGCAATAATGTCTGTTTTGAAACACTGCTAGAACTGTCGGGATGGAGGCGCTCCTTTTCTAGCAGTATTGGCCTCAGTGGTGGGAGATTTCTGCTGTCCTTGTGCAGGCAGAGGCTGCCGCCTGTGACAAAGGCAGCGTTTGTCGTTGCAGTTTAAGCTGGCTGACATGGCTGTGGCGCTGGAGGGTGCGCGCCTGCTGACCTGGAGAGCCGCTATGCTCAAAGACAACGGGAAGCCCTTCACAAAGGTACCTCCAACCTTGTGTTTGTCTAGCAGTGACAGTGCTGGGCACAGGCTCAGGGCAAGGAAACCACCCCAGGTACAGCATCGCTGTGTTCAGCACTTGCCCAGCCCGTGCTGTCAGTGTTTAACTCGCCAACAGATACTGGACTCTGCTGTTTGCCCTTGGGCAGCCTGCTGAGCTGAGTCCTGGCTTTAGCCAAGGGGAGAGAGGTGGCCGCTGTCTGCTGGCACCACAGCTGGTCTGTGAGCATTCAAGCTCTGTGTGCAAGTGAGGTGTTCCCTTTTGTGATGGCTGCACCCTCAGTGATGTTTTCCTTCCCCAAAGGAAGCGGCGATGGCCAAGCTGGCTGCATCAGAAGCTGCAACAGCCATTGCTCATCAGGTAATTAATTCAGTTGACATGTTTGATATATACAATGCTGAAAGGGAGAGTGTGCTGTCAAACAACAGGTACTTGGGGAAGGTGGGGTGGAATTTACTAGATTTTTTTAATTATTTTTTTAAAGAAACAAACCCATGTGCCTGGAGCTGGATTTTGGGGTCAAGGCTGTGCAGAGGTTTCTGCTGGCCCATGGGAGCTGTGTGATTACAGTCTCCTGGTGCCTGCTGCTGTCTGGGGCAGTGCCAAAGTTTTGAGGGGGGATCGGGGATGTGGGAAGGAGCGTGGGTGAACCACTCAGGACTAGGAGTAGGTTTGCAACATGGTGAGCAAACGGGCCAGGACCTCTGGTGTCTGCATGCATTGTCCCCTGTTCCTTAATAAAAGTGTCTTTCCTGAGCATGGATCACTAACAGCTACCTCTGAAGAGATTCATTCTTTTCCTGGGACACCAGTATTGTTCTTACTTGTCTCAAAGCCTGTTCATTTCTCTGTGAATGGGCCACAGTCATCCCCATGTGTTGCCACCACCCCTGTTATGCTTGCAGAGGACCTCAGTCCATGGAAGGTGGCTGAGTTTGTAGAAAAATTAATTCCTTGACCCTGCTTCCTTTCTAACCCGCTCCCTTGTTTCAGGCCATCCAGATCTTGGGCGGGATGGGCTATGTGACAGAGATGCCAGCAGAACGCCATTACCGTGACGCTCGTATCACCGAGATCTATGAGGGGACCAGCGAGATCCAAAGACTGGTGATAGCAGGTCAGCTGCTGAAGGCCTACCGGAGCTGAAACAGCCAACTGGAGCAAGACACTGCCCAAAGTGCCTAGTAACAGTGCAGAACAGTGATCGAACCTTGGCCCTCTTGAACAAGGCTAATGGTGGAAGTTTTCCTCACCAATGAGTAACTGACCCTCTTGTTAAAATGTGCTGATTCTTCTTTGGACAAAACATGGTGTGTGGAAGGACGTATCTGGGTTTGTAAGTGATGGCTCTGAGTGCCAGAGGGAGGAGGCAGCCCTGTCCTTGTAGGGGAGCACAGGTCTTTTCCTAAACCAGAGCGTTGTTTTGGTTCAGTAGTGGCAAAATAACTTCGCTGTTTCAGTAACATCAGCAGCTCTCCCTGTGCCGTTCCCCGCCGCTGCCTGTTTTGCAAGGATTTATCACTATGTGATACTCAATAACCAGTTCCAATGTTAGAGGCACTGAGAGATGTGACCCTGGTACCCTGCTCCAGGCTGTGGGTTGCGCTGCCTCTTCTGATCAGGCTTTGATGATTTTCAGGTGTGGGATGCAGCTGTGTGTGAGTTCCTAACTGGATACAGGCTGTGCTGAGGTAATCCTTGCTGCAGTATACTTTTCCCCACTTCAGCAGGAGAGGAGCCAGACGGGAGGACACAGGTACTGCCTACACACAAAGGGCTCTTCCTAGAGTCTGGGGTTGCTGTCAATATAGATGTCAAAACAAAGGTCAGAAAACCTCCCTTGATCTTGCCCAGTGCTCGCTCAGCCACTTACAGATGTAGGTGTAAAAGGAAACGTACATACAGGTATAGGTGTAAAAGCAAAGGGCAGGAAAGCTGCAATGCCTGAGATGGGGGATTTGGTTTTTTTTTTAAAAAAAAAAACCAAACCATGTACAAAACCCCTTCTGCTCCCAAAGCTGCTGTTATTAAACCGACAACTACCTGGCATGAAGTGACAGTAACAGCCTTTAATCTCTACATGTTTTGGGCAACAACAAGGAGATGAACAGATGACAGAAAAACCTTGCCAGGAAGCTTTAGCAGTAGCACATATCCTCAACCGGTTATCTTTGGCAAGAAATTAATGTTTGGAAGATTCAGCAGCCAAAAGAAAAGCTCTGAACTCAGGAAAGGAAAAGATGGAGAGGATTAAGACTACAGTCGGTGTGGTCCCTGTGTCCAAACGATGAGTACGCAAGAGGTAAATGGTTATTCTCCTGTGGTGACATTTATTTAATTTGTGTGGAGAGAAAACTGGGAAGATTCTATTACACATAAGAGAAGACAAATAAAACCTGATTTTAAAGGACAACCGGTCCCCACTTTCTAGTTTTTTAATGAAAATGTGAATTCATTGTGAAGTCACAAGACACAGGAGTATAAACCAGCAGGGCCTGCACGCACCAGTCAGACAACGCTGTGAGGCCCAGTGGGAGTTCACTGGTGTCCCAGCGATATAAATAATCCCTTTGCAGGGCGCTAGAGGGCAGCTGCACATCGGGGCAAAGTCTTCAAGTCTTGAATTTCTCCTTCCTGCTCTCACAAAACTAAGGATTACCAGAATTAGAGCCAGGCAGTGCACACAATAGGATTATTTCTACTGGAAAACCATTCCAATGACTGTGAATGTGTTGCAGATGGATGACTGTTGTAGACTGTGGACTTCTAGGAGTGAGACACTTTTCTAGCTTGATTTTAGCCCGTATCACCACTTTGATGATTGCCTAAAGCTCCTATCTATGATTGTGTAGAAGTGGTATTATTTTACACTCAGAACAGGGAGCTGCAAGAAAGCGAGGCCTTTGGGAACGCAGTTATTGTTCGGTGCTGGCCTTCACCCACCTGTGTGCCGCGGTGCAGCTGAATCCCCACTGAACCCAGAGCTGTCAGTGACACTTAGGCCGGGCTTGGTGCACCGTGACCCCGCTCTTCATTAAGCTGCTTCTCTTAGTTCTGCTTTATTGTACTACCAGCATTTTCCGGCTGTTCCCCTTCAATATCCCACCTCCTTCATTTAGTGAGGCCGAGTGATTGCAGTTTCTCCAGAGCAGAGAGCGTTGCCCCTGTCCATGCACCATGGCTGACCTAGAGGGGAGAACAGCAATGAACACAGCCAACAGAGACCACACCTGAAGAACTGACGCAGTAGATGTACTAAATCCTTTGGGGACCTTCTGATGAGAATACAGGGGACAGCATCAAATAACTGCTTGCTCTTGAGGGAGCACTTCTGCTGCAGCTGTGACCAGAGACTGCTTTTAGCAATGCCTGGGTCATCCACTGTGTGCCTTGTTAACAAGCTTCTTGCTCGTGCTGACATTGGTACAGCATCTGACCTGGCTCACACCTCCGCACTTGATGAGAACTTGCTGAGTGCTGCACCTCTGCCACCATCTGTGTCGCATTACGCTGCACATCATCAAATTACAAAAAAGGGTGGAGCTGGTCAAAAGTACTGGTTTAGGTACAGCTTACCAGTCAGACTTGTGGGCCTCAGAACATACTCTATTAGACCCCCTTTTGTTATTACCTAAAATCATGCGTTAAAGGTGCAAAGTCTCTCCTCAGAGAAAACCTTTCTGATACCTTCCTTGGATTGGTGACCCCTCAAACAGCACTGCTTTGGGTAAACAGCAGGGTGATGCACAAAGCCTGTCCCAGACCTCCCAGAGCAGGGAGCTGGCTTTTCTCAGAGCTTGCTCCTTGCTGCTGCTGGCTGTGAGAATTTTGGCTGTCATGCATGTGCGTCTGCTCCCTCAGGGCTGTTACAGAAGAGAACTGCTGAAAGCACAAAACACAAACAAGTTTTGCAGCATTAAATAGGGAGCTCTTACCAAGAGCCACCCCCAGACAGCACTAACCTGGCCAGGTGTGGGTAGGGCCAGACCTTCCTTTGAGAAAAAGGTCTAGTTAGTTACAGGTGGAGCCAGAAGTTTTTACTCAATCTCAGCCAACCCTGCAGAGTTGGGGCACTGAAATGGGAAAACTGGGTCATACATAAATTAGAAAGGGCTGCACTTACGAATTTGCCACAGCTACATTTTTCAAGGACATTGTGGTTTTTCCCCCAACAACGCTCTAAGTCTACAAAAACCTGGTTACAAGGCAGACTACTGGGAGTGAAGCAGGGGGAGCCTTGGAAGTTTACAGTTTGAGATGAAAAACACCGGTTTAAGGACAGTTTCCAGGGCAGGAGGAGTGGTCATGTGACAGCAGCAGGTCTGTCTGGCATTGCCTGCTCCAGGAGTTCCTGTGAAGCCCTTCCTAACTTGAAGCCTTNCCCACCCCCACATGCTTAGATTTGATATATTTTACATCATGGATAAAGCTCACCTCCTCATGTGAGTCCCCAACAGATCAAAGGAAGAGCTGAGCTGTGCCACTGTCACAATTAAATGCACACGGGAGAGAAATACTTAACTCTTCCTGGGGAGCATGGACACGAGCTACGTCCTTCTTAGCCTGTCCTTGGAGCTGCATGTGGCACCGAGAACACGGAGCTGCTTGGAGTCCAGATCCCCTTCTGAAGCATCTGCCTTCCTCAGAGCGCAGCGGGACAGACCTCATCTCAATTTCACACAATTTTGACAAAATCCAGAAGCAACAGTCTCAGCCTTCCAAGTTTAAGCAGTGTAAAATGGTTTACAGGACTCAGCTGGAATTGCTGTGGTGGTGTTTTCATGTCAGAATACCTCTCTGCTAGTCTTTTCTGACAGGGTTATTGATTGATAAGAAAAATTGGTCAAACTAAGTTAAATTTCGTTCTAAGTTGCGAGCCCTCATACACACAAACAACCACACAAGGGTTTTGTTGGGGATCTTGCAGAAAAGCAGGAAAAATACCAAATTGGAAAGACATCCTGAAGTAAAAAAGGCAAGTACCTGTAAGAAAAACAGGAAGAAGGAATGGGCCAGAGGTAAGAAAATGTGACAGTGTTGTAATGTGAATGAAAATGCTGCTGCTGCTTACTACTGTTCAGCTAAAAATTATTTTCAAATTAGACTCACTCACTGCTTGTATAAAAAGACAAATTCTTGGGAGCTTTCCCTCCACGTCCCAATCCAGTGAGGTCAGGACTAGGCCGGGGAAGACGCCCAACCGTCAGTATCGATTTCCCAATTGCCTCAATGACTTCTCCCCTTCTCTCACAGAACGTACCATATTTCCATGCTCAAGACAGGAAACATTTCTGACCATCAGAGGATTGAAACAGCAGCACTGGCCACTCTGGTGCATCCCTGAGCCTCCGCAGGCAGCGTGGTGGCTACCGGTGGGCCCATACAGAATGGCCACCTTGCGGCTCTAGTACATCTTGCCCGTACTGGCTGGTCAGCAACCCTGTGTCAGTTTTGCAAACATGAATTCAGAAATAAGTGCAACCATCAGGGACGATCAGTAACATTTCTAGGCTGACTATTCCCAAAGACACAGCAGAAATCCCACTCCAGAACTGTTAACAGGTTTGTGCGTTACAATTCTGGTCTTGACAACTTTGCTATCAATGTGCTCTGGTCTATCACTTTTTTGCCAGTATCCTTTTACCTTCCTACAAAAAGGTTTATATTAGTCAAACAATTATTACATTTTATTTTTTCCTGACAACTTTTCCCAAGAAAGGGCTTGGTAATCTCACTGCAGGACTTTGTGTCTAGTAGTTTATTAAGGAGTTCAATAAAACACTAAACCAAGAAGGGATGAACAACTGTGCCAGACACCACAGGGACAGGGAACCTCCTCCCCAAAGCAGCTTGTTCAGTTTCACCCTCGGGCTGAGAAGACAACGCGTAGTTGGCCAGACTGAAGAAACAAGGACAAAAGCTGTGTCTGCGCAGAGAGGGGCCCAGCAGCTGAGCAGCGAGGTAGGAACCTTGTTCCTAATCCCCCCCCAAATGCTAAGGTTGTTCTAGATGGCAGAGCAGTGGGACAAAGCTTTACAGCTTTAACTTAAGAACCCCAGGAGAATGTTCTTCTCTCTGCGAGTGTAAGAGCTCTGTGTGTGGGGACGGTTAGGCTTCAGTTAACCTGCGGGAAGCAGGTGGTGACGGTGGTTCCACAGGGAAGGGGCAGGAAACACCTTTCAGTCCAGCCCTGCTCCTTGGTGGGTGGAAGCAGAGGGACAGCTGGTGCAGGGTGGCTCAGTGCGGGGCAGCGGGCACTGCCTGTGGGTTCAGAAACAAAGTGCTGCAGTTCCTTAAGCTCAGTCTCTTACCTCAGTGCAAGTCAGAAGGTTGCAGTGCACAGGAGGGCAATACAGTTTATAAAGTAAGGCCAAGGCATTTCTGGAAAGCTAATTCTCATTAAGAATTTGTAAATTAGCACTCCTGGATGCTTTCCTAGCAGGGACTAAAAGAGAATTACTGCAAAACAGAGAAAGACCTTCTAGTTTAGTACCAGAGACAGGAGGGAATCGCTGAGAAGCTGAAAGCACCCGAGATGTGCGTTACAGTCAGGTGGGTGGAAGGGCTGGGAAGATAAAGCAGCAGCAGACTGGATCTAAAGATGTTATTCCTGCTTGGTACCGTGGCTGGAGGGGAAGTGTCTTTTTTCTCTCTCTGAATATCCTCATCAATATTTTACTCACCGCAAGTTTGAGGTGTTTAGCTGAAAACAGACACCTTTCCTTTCTTCTAAGCTGACAGCACGTCTGGGGCCTAACACCTGCCATGAACAGAAAAAGCAGATTTTTAATTAAAAACTGTTTAGTTCATTTAAAACGTGACAGTTACCTGAGGATGAGCATCACAGGCCCACACTAGAGAAGGGCTTTCAACTAAGCCAGAAATATGAACAAAATCCTCCTGCCACAGCAACCCGCTAATTCTTAGGCCTCCCCAACCCCCAGATGGCTGTGCTGCTTCTTACTGCTTCCTCAGGTGTTTCTGGCTCTCAGATCCATTACAGACAGTGCAGAGGCCATTGCCCCCAGCAGCCCCTCGCCCGCCAGCAGTGACAGACCTGCCTGAGAACAGGGAGAGGTTAATTAGTGACAGCGCACACACACGCCGCTGGACAACATTGTCTTGTAACATCAGCCAGAGCAGAAAGGATCAGACGTTTCAGCGAAGCTTCCCTTACCTGCTGTAACGAAACCAGGCCCAGAGAAACGTTACTGGTGAGTTCATTCTTAAACATTCCTGTTCTTATGGTCAGCTCGCAGTTACCAGCATTGAGCAAACTTAACAAGAGCTGCGAGCTTTTGGGAGAGTTCCCCAAACCCAATCTGGCAGAGTATTTTAAGTGACAAAAGTTCTATTTACCTCAGCGGAGCCTTTTGGTCAACGAAATAAAAGAACTGAAACTGCTGGTTTAAACAAAAATAATAAAATCCACATTTTAACAGGCTACAGGTACAGAGCACTCGACACACAAACTCCAACCAGTCACAACAGTAAAGGACAGTTTTCTTTGTCTTTTTTTTCCTTTTTTTTTTTTTTTTCTTTAAGGGGCAGGGGCATGGAAAAATACAGCACACTAATGAAACAAAATGCAAAAAATACAAAAAAATAGAAAATAGAAAAAAATGTATTTACAAGTGATACATTACTATGATCAGAAAGCACAAAGACAATTGCTGCTATAATACATGCACTGAGTCAAGAAGGAACTACTAAAAACCTGCAAGGGAGCTGTTTGTAAAAAAAAAAAAAATTAAAAAAGAAAAAAAAAAGAAAAAAAAAGAAGACACCCCCCACCCCCTCCCCCCTCAAACGAACAGGGTCAGGTTTGAACTTTTTTTTTTCCCTAGTTTGCTACATTGATCAAAATCAAATATCCCCTAAAGTCCATGAGTACAATCCGTACAAATACTACACTTGTTTTTAAACTGCAGGTTCAGTTGTAGGAGGGGGGGAGAAACAGCAGCTCATTGGAGATCCATATACAAGAAAGCCATAGTAAACTGCTCTACATGCTAAAAATTACAGCAAGCCCCTGTCTGCTACATAGCATGATCTTAGCAGGTTTTCCTTTTATTTATTCATATATATATCTATATGTGTGCATATATATATGTATAAAAATCGTGCCCTTTTTCACTGCAACATGACATCTGGGTGGAAATGTAACTTGTTACAACAAATTTTTATATGTATACTGCAAGAAGTCACTCAATGTCTGTGGATTTAATAAGTAACCTCACACCACAGGAAATATTTAATAAATCAAAAAAAAAAACAACCCAGTATTGTGACAGAAGTCCTTCTGTCTCAATTCTTTTCAAAACCGAAGTCCAGCAGGAAACTGGTCCCAATGTACACGAGGGGTTCTCTGAAGAAGCTTCAGTTTGCTTAAACCGTTTTTTTTTTCCTCTTAGTGTTCACAAGTTTTTGAACGACTTCAAGCCGTTTTCAGTTTCAAGTCTGTCTCTTCCTCTCTCACAAAGATAATAGTCTGGTATTCAGTTCCATCTGAGCGAGGAAAAAAGGAAAAGTGGCTGCAGTTGCACAAAGGGTCCCCAGCTCCACATCTGCAGGGAGATACGGAGTCACACGCAGCTCCGGGATCTTCGCTGTTTTTTCTTTTCCTCCTTTTAATACAAAGTCCTTCCGTACAAGTCCCGTCATTGGTACCTTCCCGAGTACCAGCCAGTCCAGATGGCAGGAGACGACAAAGCCACAAGTTAAAGTGAAAAGGACCAAGGCAGAAGTTCAGGTCACTTTCTATTTGTTCCATCATACTTCCAGGAAACGGGAGCTGCTGGACTTGGAGTGGAAAGGCTCAGACCACATGCGACGTAGATCGCCCTGGGCAGGAGAACAGCAGAAGGACCGTGCCCTCAAAAACTTCAAAGTCCATTTAGAATTCAGATTTTAAAATGCACATACAATTGCAAGCACATCTTAAAGCAAATCTATTCTTTACCTACTTTGCAAATTAGAATAAAGACAGTAAAAGATAAATCCTTTCCCTGTCAGGCCAGAACATCTTATTTTTGCAGCAGATCTACCTAAAAATGGGTTTCTGATGGGAAGGAAGTATTTATGCAGGTGGAAAATTCTACCATTTCTTACACTCCACTCTGCAAGTGTGAGGTGTGTGTTTTGATGACAGCTCCGTAACAGGAAGGGTTAAATTTCAAAATTTCAGTTCAGAAGCAGTGACTGGAAAGAGGTAAACAAGAGCCTGCCTCTCCAATCTCTGTCTGACCTTTCTGCCAGCATTCTTCCATGACCAGCTGGGCGAGGACAAATTCACTTACTTCATTAAAACAGCACTTAATACTCCAGAATCTGGTTAGTTTATAATTACTGCTACTTTATAGACATAAATTGTCTTGTCTTTCAGGAACTCAGCTCTCAGCTACTTGGTTCTCCAAAGCAAAGGTTCATCCCAACAGCAGCAGTTCCCTAGTTCTGACCAGGGCTGCTCAGGAGGGGTAAGGACACGCGTCACCTCAGGAGAACTGGAACCCAGCGCAAGAGCAGTGACCACTTCCCAGCTGAGCCCCGAGCTTCCTGCTGTGGATAAATAATCCGTCTTACCTTTAAATAGGCCATGGTGAGGAGCGGCAATAGAGTGAAAGGTACCAAATAGAGTAGGGCAGGCTGGGCTGCCCGGTGAATACGAGAAGCTACTGTTGCAGTTAATAGACCTGCAACAGAAAAAATGACAATAAACATCTTTAGGCTGCATATCAATGTTCTAATCATTTAATCCACACGTGGCTCCCTTCCCCATCACATTAGGAGACAGGCTGTGGAAAAGTTACTTATCTGTGCTTTGCTTTCCCTCAATAGATTTAAAACAAACAAAACAGTGAGAAATTACTCTATTTTAGCATTAGTCTGGATCGAGCCACTTGCTCCAGTCTTGAATCTCAAAGACTGAGCTCAGAGTAATGCAAACAAGAGACAAGGAAAGGCGAAGGGGAGGAGGTTGAACGTGCCGGGCTGAAGTGCTGCTCCAGAGCTGGTACCTCTACGGACCATCAGGCTGAGGCTCCCGTCCTGGGAAATGGGGGGTGAGAGGAAGGATTGTACACACCAGGAGTGATTTTCCTGGATACTTGCCCAAAGGGAATGTAGAGGGGAAGCTGGGGGCGGAGGAGGGGGGGCAAGAGGAGGAAGACTATCAGTAGGAAATGATCTTTTCATCCTCAGAGCTGCAGGCCAGTATGAGCGCACACATGTCCCAGCCTTAGAGAAAAATCTATTTTACATTAGGGAGGAGAGGGATGGCTACATCAAAATCAGAAACAGCGTTCCAGTTGTGACTACTTACAATTATCTACACATACTAAAATGTCACAGGATCATAAGCATTATCAATAGAATACAGCAATTCCCTAGATGAATCACCTAGATGTGCATAAGCCACCTAGAAACTCCAATATTTTTCCCTATAACTCACATATGAGCTACGACACTTTCTATGTGAGTAAAGCAAAGCATAAAAAATTGCTAACAAAAATACACTGATAAATTCTTTCATCCTCTAAATTAAAGATAACAAAAAAGAAGTTTCTTAAAAAGGAGACTGTAGAAGGCTTCTTCCTAGACCCAATGAAACCCAAAGAGAGGAGGATTAAAAAAGAACATAACCAAGCGTTCTCTCAAAGCCTCTTTACACTTGCTTTCATCATCTTTTAAACCTACTACAGTAATCCCACTTCTGCTCACTAAGCAGCTATCCGTATTAAACTCATTACTCACCTACAAAATATCCAATAAGTGTGCAGTGAAAGTAAGAGACCTTCTGCATACGCCCAGAGATGTTCCCTGGTCCTGGGGCACCGCAGGAGTCACTGTTGGCTTGCTTTTTGTAGTTGTCGTAGCGCAGGACGAAGCAGAGCAGAAGACCCGGCATCACAATGTCTCCGATCCCCAGCATGGAGAAGTGGCTGCCTGTGGAACTAGAGAGCAACCGGAATCGGGCTCGAACCCAAGACACCAGGTGACAAGCTCTAGACGCCTCCACTTTGGTTCTGAGCTTCATTTTGCACATCCCTTCTTTGTACCGTTGAGCTCTGATGTAGCAGAAGCTCCGTGTTGGCTACTGAAGGTTGTTCCTGAGTGATTTCACCACCACCTCAGCGCAGTTTTAAACATACCCATTTTGACAGTAATGGCACATTGCTCTAAACCAGTTTATTTCTACCAGTAGTCTTTAAACTGCTTCTGCTCTTAACTCACTCAGTGAAACACATCCATCATCTCAGTATTTCCATCTTCTCCCTTCACAGCACTGATGGGAGGTACCAGCTGTGGTTTTATCAAATTGATGATCACTGATAAGACACTGCACCTTCTCTCCCCTGTATGTAGATCACCTCTGCTACAAGGCAATAACTCTATTTATGGGCTTCTCAGATCTTCGGCCTCAAACCAGACAAAACATGTAGAAAACTGTAGTCTCACCAGACTCCCAGAAAAGAGCAAATTGCTCAGCACATTAAGAACTAAAATTGCCCATTATCTTAAATCTGAGGGCTTTTTCTTGAAAACTAAGCTAAATTAAGTTATCACAAAGGTGACAAAATGAACGATTTTGATCATTGCAGACAATCAACTCCTAATTGCTGTAATTTCAGCATCCCAGCATTTAAAGAAGCAAGACTAAAAACGCCAACACAACCCACTGTGTAACCACTGGAGCCCCGGCCAGGCCTACGCGTTTCTGGTTCAGCGCCTGAGCCCCTGCAGCAGACAGACGTGGAGTAATCTCCCTCCAACTCTGCACATTCCCAATAAGCCATCCTTGCTCACATCAGCTTCCAACTCCTTTCCCAATCAACTTGCCATTATGCAGTAATCAAGACTATTCTGATGCTATAATAAACCTCGGGTCTTTTGCTTTTAAGCATTAGGTCATGAATCCTACAGTAGCAGTCATTAAACAGCAGAGCTCACACCTATGTCAAAAAGTGTATCCTGTTCTGAACAGGCTACTTTTTAACCTAATTAGGATCGTTTCTGCACAGCATGAGTCAGCAAATGCAAAGTGCCCCATCCTCACTACTCATTATAGACCTTTTTATCACAAAGAAGGAGAGACTGAACAGGGAACTGAGCTGGTATGTTCCCATACATTTAGTGCTACTAAAAAGTACAGAAAGGGAAGAATTTTCTTAAATAATACAGTAGAAGAACTACTGGTTTTACCTTGGAAATACAAGTTTGCCAGGCAGTGACAGACGGGGAACGTCTCTGCCCACATTTGGTCCCAGGTGAAGTTTCCGGGATAAAACATCTAGGGGATTATCAGCTGGTTGTGTGGCCACTTTGACCATAACGTTGCTGTTAAAGATGTAGGCAGAAAAAAAGACCTATGGAGCAAGGAAATCATCAGCAATTACACACTACAATTATATAGCCACTCAAAAACACATGTATTTTTGCTTTGCTTATTCAAGAAAAGACAGGATGTTGTCCAAATTTCCCATATACATACATTGTATATATGATGATAAAAGGCAAAATGTATTTCAAAAATTCACAGGAAGTTTTTTACACTTAATCCTGAAGAATAACTGGAGTATACTTTCTGTTCTCAAAACACCGATCAACAGACAGAGATCCTTTGGCAAAGGCCCTGTCCTGACTACCAGCAGGTGGGCTGGTCCGAGACTAGGAAGGCAGGTACCAGGATACTGACAATATGAGAAAGCCTGAAAGCAGAGAAAGGCGAGTGTGGTGCTCAGTGACGCAACACTCGTTTCAACCAGGCACTAAGGCTGCAGCTCACCAGTCTGGGAAACGGACTGGCCACCAGCAAGCGCTGCCCTGGGTCAGCTCTGGGTGTTACACCAAGGTAAAACAAAATCCTTTCACTATTATAAAATACCTTCTGTCAGGTTCCTTGTGAAAGCCTGGTAAGGTTTGACACCAGCCTTACTGGCTCTCCATCAGTCTGCACTCCTGTTTTGCCATGTCAGTTCTAATCAGCAGAAACTGGCACGTGTTCGCTGTGCAAGTGTGGATCAGGCTTTGGGTTCACTTGGAAATGCTTGTTCTGATCTTCAGCCTTTCAGGCTTTCAAAATTTAAGGTCTTTCTTTTTCCTTTTTTTTTAAAATAATATGTCAAAGTTGAAATATTTTAAGCATGTTTCTGCTTTTGTCAACTAATTAGCAAGGAAATCATTCTGTATCCTGCTGCAGACTTTAATGTCTCAGAAAGGAGCAATGAAGCTGATCGTCTGGCTTTGCCAGATTTCATCAGCTTCATACTAGTACATGTCAATGTAAGAATGGCTCAAGGCCAATTACAAATCCAAAGGATAAAAACAGTTTTAGCAAAACCAAACAAAACACTTACCCAAAAGACATCATAAATTAGCAACCCAGAGAGTAGCAAGCAGGAAACCTTCAGGCTCGGCAGCCGAACAAAGGCTATCATTGCAACACACAGGCCCATAGCCAGAGCTACAAAAGGCAAGCACATAATTAGTTCACTACAAAAGGCAGAATAAAATAAAACAAGGAACCCCAAACCAATACCTCCCCCCAAAAAAACACCCCAAAGAAACCTCTGTTTGCACATGTGCAGCACTGCGTGTGCTTAGATGAATGTCTGCCGCTTCCAGATAGTGAAGTTCTTCTTACCAGAGTTAAGAAAATACATTCAGTAGCCAAGGGCCACCCTGGTCCCATGGCAGCAGAAACGCCCCTGCAGGCACAGCTGCCCATTCCATCAACTTCCACCACCCACCACAAAGAAATGTTTTCATGGCTTGTGTCCTAGAGACTGTCTCCCCTGTGGAATACTGACTACTCAGTTAAAAACACAAGCAGCAAAACAACTTTGAACTCTTTGTGCCCCAGACACAAACCTCTACTTTTACACTATTAGAAGGTTTTCTAGTAAATGCATAAAATAAATGGAAACCTTAACTCTAAATTCAGCAACAGCGTGGTTACGTGACATGTTACAACACGACGTGACAAAAACCCACTCAAACCAATCTTCTGCTTGGGCGAGACTGTGTAAGGCTGCCCAAACACGCTATGAAATATTATCATTTGGACACACAGGGATTTCCCAAGAACAAAAACCTGTGTGAAAGCACCTCCCTACCAGCAGGGGAAAGAACCACAGGCAAGTCTTTTCCTAACCCCTCTCCCAGGGGTGAGTTTTCAGCCAGATCAATGAGCGGAACGACGTGCAGTGGCTCCCGTGCCAGTTCTGCTCCAAGGGGAGTTTTGTCAGGGTAGAAACCTGGGATGTTACACTAAAATTAAAAATAAAATCCCAGGCTGTGCAATTTCCTGCTTCTGTAAGCCTGGTCTTAGCTACCGACTGACAATCAGACACACTTCAGTTGGTTACAAGCAAATCCCTAAAGAGATACTTAAAATAAAAACCATTAAAAACTTAAAAGATAAAATCAACTTTGTGATACTGGTATATTTACAAGGAATAACAGAACCCTGTTGGGATCACATTTCACTTAAGTACTCTGACATTTGTAAACAAAACCTCTAATATTCTGTCTCATGTGACACGGAATCTGTAAAAAAGGTATAATCCTATTTTGACCAATTCACCTGAAAGATGTGGAGTTCTTCCATCAACACACCAAGGCCACGTTTCCATAGGGATTGAAGGGAAAAAAAAGAGCCACCGGTCGCCTGCTGGGGGCTGATCCCAGCAATGGCTCTGCCAAACCCCCCCCTCATCCGCTGGGAGCTGACGAGCCGAGCACAACACTGTCACGGCTGCCAGTTTTAACCAAGTAATGGGATTACTCAGATAAAAATGTACCCTAAATCATGCTGCATAACTGTAACTGCCGATAAAATGTAGAGCAAATTATTGAGGTTTAAAGAATTCGACACAGCAAAGCAGCGAGAGCCGCATTCAGTAATTCAATAGAGCCTTCAGTCACAGACTTCCTCGGGCACAAGAGCAAATACAAGGGAACAATCTGCCTTAAATCAAAGAGGTTTCTCTAAAGCCAATGTTAATAATAGCTCAAACAAGCCTGTACTTAGGAGAGGATCTCCAGGTTATAATTAACTAGAAGTGGAACTATTTTAACCAGCATGAAGTTTTATCTATTGTTCATACACTCGATTTCTCTGTCACTGAAACAAACAGGCACACGCGCAGGACACTTTCATCAAACTGAGCCAACGCTGGGTAGAAAAGGAGATGGAAAAAAAAGTCCTTTAGATGACAGTGAAATACACACGTTAACAATTAGGCAATTTTGCAACTGCTCTAAGAAACATTGGTAAATTTACAGAACAGAAGGGGAGCAGGAATGCCCAAGAGTGAGTAGGAGTCACACAGGCCAAAGCGCAGTCAAACCGCCAACAGGCTCCTCTAAGTGGCCGGCAGCTCCCTTTTCCAGCAAAAGAGGCCAGAAATCATACAAGAAACAAAGTCATCCATATCCAAGCTCATGGATGGTGTTGACAAATTCAATAAGGCAGATCTCCAGTGAAATACTCTCCAAATCGGAGCGGGGAGGTGTGAAACAACCACACAAATGGTAGCTCTGGGTTGGAAGTGCTGGACAACGGGTTACCAAAGCTGAGTAAGAGAGAACTAACTGAAAGAGTTAACCTTCAATTAACAGCACGAATTAACTTCAGAATCCCTGCAAGCACACTCCTTATGGAATAAGGATAATTCTGAGGATTATGCATATTCTTGCATTAGTGATTAGACTCTCTGGATACTGCATATTTTTCAGCTTTCCTGCAGCACTGCCCCCAGAACAGACAAAACCGCTGCGATGCTGGTGTGGTGTCTGGCTTACAAAGCGTTACGCAAGTTGGCACGGCTTAAACTTCCCCCCCAGCCCACCCGCAGACCTTTGACAGAATCAGGTACCAAAGTTCTGACCTATGAAACTCTCAGATGAGTAGGAGTAAGGACACACATTGGGAAGCAGGCTGCCCGATGGCCACAGCAGTTCCCAGGGTGTCCCTGCCCGTTCCCTTCTCGCAGCAGCTGAGGACAGACGCTGCACACACCTGCAGCATTCCCACTGCAACCCCCAGCTACATCCACTGTTTAGGAAAGCTTTTAACCAGGCTCTACCAGGGGACAGTGACCATCCTTGACGACTCTGTCGTCAAACAATCCACTCTGAGAAATGAGCGTTTCAAGCCCTACAAGTGTACATCATTGTATGCCAGAACAACCCTCTGGAGACAGCATCTGCTCATTCTGTCTCCTGTAGACTGCCCTGGCCTCAGAAACAGTTCAACCAACTACTGTACAGACTGGGGAATTGTAGTATCTGAGCAATGAGGACTGTTCTGGCAGGAACTGCCGTACCTTGACTGTGTAAGGACTGGAAATCACCACAAAGTACTTCTCCTTTTTACTCAGCTCCCAAGTAGAAATGCTCTTCCCGTAAAGACAGAAGGAACCGCACAGCAACAAGCCACACACACAGACATCATTGAGGTGAACTGTTAAGAAAAAACACCGGCCCCACGTCTCCCCCAGCCACCGTCCGGGGCGATGTGAAGCTCGTTCACAACATCTGTTCTGTTTTCTGCCGACAGCCAAACAGAGGATCGTCCCCATGCGAGATGGGAAGAGGAGTCTGATCCCAGCACACCCAGCAGCTGGCAGGCGCCGGCTTAAAGATGAGCAAGTGCTCCACTTGCATATATTATTGAGCAGTACTTATTGCCTACATTTCCCTCCAAAGAAGATTAATTGGGGTCTCAAGTGTTCAGTTACAGAGAAGCAAAGGGCAAAGGCAGAGACGATGTGGTCCCACTTGCACAGTCTGTTTCCCTGACAAAGGCCAATAAATGCTGTTCCCTGTTCCATGTCACTTACAAATGGTGATTTAATTGGATTTGAACAAAGGACAGGAGGCTTCCCTAAAAGGTACAAGTCCTCTTAACGTAAAGTACAAAAAAATGCTCCAAAGCTAGGGAGTATCAACAGAATTCAGTAAATAATCAAAAAACACCAAGAGAAATAAACCCCAGAAACCACTCTGCACCAGTCGGCCATTACTCTGCAGATTAATTACCTCAAAGCCCACTATTTCAGACTGAAGCACTCACAAAAATAGCTATTTTTAAGTAAACCCTTCTGCAGTTATCTCAGTGTAGACAAGTCTTTTCAGATTTTGTCCAAATCCACACTTGACACTCATTTAGCTTCATAGCTACTGCAGATCAAAGACCACCCTTGATTTCATGCTGGGCTACTCTGCTTAACACAAAACAAGCATCATCTGCATTTTTTCATTCAGTATCTGTGTCCTTTTGAAAGCATTTCCCAAAATACAAGAGGTGGGACTTTTAAAGCAGGAAAAAGCATGAATGAAACATAACATCCATGAACAGGAGAAATAATCGAGGTGCCAGGAGAGGTTTCAGTGCTGAGGACTTTCCACTGTCTCATTCAGAATGAGCTGGGAAGCTGATGGGATGTGCCTTCCCTGTTGCAACAAACAATTTCAAGAGCAAGTAGTGTAGTCCCAGGTATTTTTCCCCGAAGCAATCACAACCTCGGGTTGCCATTTCACGAGATGTCCTAAGCCAATTTAGCTGCCTGGTGCAGCTGAGGAGCGGGAGGTCCTGCTCCTTTCCTGTCACATACACTCCCTCCTCTTAGATCCCATCGAGCTGCCACTTACCTTGTGCCAGACGTAGCACATACCTGACTGCACAATAATCCAATTCATCTCACTGCAACAGCAGCAAAATAGCCTGGCAATAAAGGAGTACGCTGCCATTCTAGTGAGCTGAATCGATTCAGCATGTGATTCAACCAGTGCCAGAGCTGGCACGCAAGATTTGGAAGGCTGGAGGGAAGGAGGAAAGCTCCTTTTCGGAACAGTAAACTGTGAATTCAGTTCAACCAGCATGAAGAAGAAATAAATAAATCACACCTTCAAGCCAGCTGGGTGCCTGCCAGCTTCACCCATCTCACCACACGAACTGGCAAGCGTCAAAGAGATCAAAGACAACCAGCTACTGTGAACTATCTCACAACAAATTATTTGACCATCTGAACGAAAAAACAACAAGCAGCACGGCAAAAATTAACCAGATTGTTAAGATGAAGTTATGATTCATAAAGAACCACACGTCTTTAACTAAAACTGCCGTTCCACCCTACACCACACAGGTGCAGAGCCTTTCATGGGTGTTCTGGCACCTCCTTGCAAGCTTTTACAAACCAGAAAAACAGGAGTCCCAAACATCACCCTGGCGTGTTCCCGACTGCGGTTGTTTTCAGGGAGTTGACCACACAATATTACAACTCAGCAAGCCATCACTGTCAGCAAATTTCACCAGTCATCACCAGGTGACTGGATGTGTCGGAACAGGCACAAAACAGTAGCCAAATCCCTTCATTCACATACTCACCATCCATAAGGAGCCAGTGGCCGGTCAGGACCCAGATAAGGACGAGCATCACAGAGAGAGAAAATGAGAGCAGCTCAGCAGCAGTGAAACGCCCGCAGCAGCCAAAGGAAATCCTAGGAACAACATATAAACATGAGCCAGCAGACTTTATGTTTCCATTTAAAGAACAGAAAATGGACACTGTTGAACAAGGCTCAACTGCTGATGAAAGATGCCAAGAACAACCGAAGGGAAGGTCCTTTGCCACAAATAGGTACCAAAACAGCAACAAAATGAAAGGTTCCCTCACATTCAAATAAAGTGCGTAAAACCTGAACTACAGGGATGGAAAAAACCCCTGTAAATCCTGGCACCTCGCTTGAAATTGTTACCATGAGTGCTATTTCCTAGTACCACCCCAGACAGTGTTTTTGCAACGTGAACCCCAGTCACAAGGTTAAAAAAAATAAATAATTTCAAAACATGACATTAACAACTGCAATTTTCATTAATGTAACTACAGCCCCTGCAAGAGCCAGCATTAACATCCATAGTCCAACCTTAATAAACATTAAAATCCAATACCAACTCCCAAACTCTGAAATCTCAGCCAAACTTCTTAAAAACCCCTGCTGGGAAACACAGTCCCCTGCATCGGTACCGTGTTTCCCAGGCTGGCACCTCTGCGTGACTGGCAGAAATTGGGCTTCCTGGTTTCAGAGTGGAAAGATGGTGCTGGCACAAAAAAATATGCACAAGCACCAGCCCTGAAGCCTTGAGGATAATGCTCGTAACCAAAGACTCTGCTGATGAATTCTCATTAAAAGAAACGAATACAACATACAAGAAGACAAGCAGAAGATTCTCAAGTCCTTACTTGTTCTGAGGTGAACACGGCCGTGTTAAGTACTGGCACATCGGGAGCAGAAGGAAAGCAAAAGCTATCGTTGCAAGGACTAGAAAAAGAAGAAAAGGTAATATTAATACTTTCAGACCTAATTTCTACAGTACACAAACAAGCTTCTCCAATTTGAAAAAGCTCTTGCAACAATGTCCTATTATCATACGCCGCAGCTCTATTAAAGCAAGAGCAGCTCAAGGCTCCAAGATTTTCAGCAGAACTTCTATTGTTAGTGTGCTTCCAACTGCACTCAGGATAGAAACTCTCAAAGGAATGCAGTACCCCTCCTCAAAACCTTAAGAACAAAAGTGTTACCATTATTCATGGCTACGTGAGCAAGAAAAAGGTTTTTTGAGAGTCAAAAAAAAAAGAACTTACTACCAACTGTTTGTGAGATTCTTTTAAAATTCTTCACCGTATGACACAGGCAGATGAATAAAGGGTTTTTTCCACTTTTTAACTCAAGTCAGTTTTTTTCCCCCCATCTCACTCAACCCTTTATTGACTACTGAAGCACAGCACAGCTTAAGATAAGCTACATCCAGTAGCTGGCAACTTACATTTGTTAAAACATGAAGTGCTCTAAGTTTTGGAAAACAGGACCATAAAAATACATAAATATCCAAATTGAGTATTTCCATAAACATTTTCTTTTTTAAGAAACATACTTATCCCACCCACACATTTGTAAAAGCATTCAGTAACTGCTGGTATTTATAAGCATTTTTCCTTCCAGTTTTTTTTTTTTTTTAAATAATAGCACTGGATTTGCACAAAGGGCTGTTGAAAAGGCTGAAGGGTGAGGGTGCAGAGACACCACCGTGTCAGCAGCCAAAACTGCTGTAGCAAGAACAGGCCGAAATGCAGAGGGGAGGGTCACTGGGCATTTGCTGCAAATACAATCTTCATGCTGCCCTTTACTCACTGCTCAGAACGTTGGGATGGTTGGTGGTGGTTTTTAAAAGGGATTTTTGTCGTAAGTTTTCTCTTATAATATCTAACACCTGTGTGTGCGTGTATATTCCCCCAACATCTAGCATACAGTGGAATTCATACGAAGTAATTAATGATTTCTTTTTCATAGTAAAGAATGCACACGTTGTAGGACAAAGCTGTACTCCACAGACCTCTGCAGCACCGCGCCTCAGAGCAGGAGCCGGGAGGATCAAGACTCCTGTCAATAGCAGGGATTTATATTTCACCCATCAACACCAGCCCCGTTCCAGAGGCTGGAGAGGATGCGCAGCTCAGGAGTTAAATCACCAGGGAAGAGCCCGCGCTGATACACGTGAGTGAGGGGAGGATGAGAGGTGTCTATGGGGGTTAGAAATCTTTACAGACTCGGTATGTGGATTTTTAAAAAGTACAATTTTTTAAAGCTGCTGCAAATTTGGAGCAGTAGAAGAATCTTGCTACCCTGAACAGAAGCTGGTCTCTTGAAGAACTGCAAAAAGATCAAAAGGCCAACATTTTTCCAAAAATCAAAGACCTGGTATTTACTTAAATGAAAAAAAAATGTAAATAACAATAAACGAGATCAGAGGACTTGCAATTTATCTGAGGACATTGTTTCATTTTTGTTCTAAATTCAAGCAATGCAAAAATATAATATTCAAAGTGCTATTGTGACCAGAAGTACCCTTAAAATGAATTAAAAACACATAAGAGCAAAAACCAAAATTGAACTGGGAGAAGAAGTCTCTGGTTAGAATCTCCACATTCCTATAGAGCACCTGAATGCTGAAACACTACCTATAGTTCTGAGCACTGATTTACAAACAAGTGAACTTTATGTACATCCAGCATCCTTCAAAACTCTGGCAATTTATAGTTCAGTAGGTTTAGCAAATCTCTAAGTGGAAAATATTTCTCAAATAATACTTGTTGCTTTATTAATAGCCACAGAGACATGGAAATACAACTGTGAAACCTGATGAGGTTTTTTTTAGAGGCACTATGACATGTATTATAATTCTTATCAACACTATTTCATTCTATCAATGCTTTCTGTTCTATTCCAACTCTTATAAAGAGAATAAAACGTAGTCACCTGCTGTGCATATTGTAAAGACAACTTGAACTGAATCAAAGAAGAAGAACATAACTAGGAGGGAGACGGACGCCCCAATGGGCAGGAACAGCGCCTGGGTGGAGTCAATGGTTTGAATACCTGCAGAAGAGAGAGAAAAGGACGTTTAACTCGGGCTGTTTCTTACCACACACACGTATCGACGGCCTGTGCTCTCCAGCACAGCTGAGGACTCGCACAATATATTCCATTTCAGTTCTGGTGCAATAGGTGTTTACTCCGAGATCCTCAGGCACAATCGTAACCAAGCACCGCCGTCTGCGCAAATCCAGGCCAGCTGAGCTGGGCAGCCGAGCGGCTGGGTGTGCACAGCGACAGCCCTGCTTGCAGAACCCAAGAACTGAAAGCTGAAAGAAAATGTCTCATTTTTTTTTCTCATGCTTTAGACAGAATGAATAACAAGGTGGGGGTTGTTTTTTTTTTTAAATAACACTATTTTAGGGCTTAGGAATCATACAGCAATTATATATTTGCTTCGTTTTATACTAAGCAACATACAGGTGTTGAACAGGGCCCATGAAAGTTGTATTTAACCTCTGCAGTCGGCATTAGCCTGACCGAGCTCAGGCAAAGGGTGACCTGGCTTCAAATTCCACTTGGGTGAAGGCCACCGTGCACTTAAATTGTATCCCTGCCTGTGATCACCAGATAACATCAAGCCTAACAGTAACTGGCACTTTCCAAAAAAAACACCCAAGTCATTTAAGCGTTTCTGAAACTACCAACTCCATTCGGCGTGCACTTATTATAATCGTTCTTTATGCTAAAAGCCAACAAAAAAATCACGCTCCTATTTCATAGCTGGAAGCAACCTTAAGCAGTGCAGAGATACTGAAGTATTTTATCCTGATTATTTCCTCCACCTCAGCCATGCACTGTGATTATTAGGGGTATCAATAATGGGATAGCACATTTTTTCCTGTATTTTACCATGAGTTTTTAGAATTAGTAACAAAATTGAGAAGATCAGGCTTTGAAAAGCCCACCTATCCCTGCAAATTCTAAAACTTTACCAGACTCTGCAGCTGTATCTACATCTGACAGTGGCTGGGGGATGGAAGAAGCCAGAATTAATAACATAATTAAAAATACAAGCCATATTTATACTTGTAGAGCGTTAAAGTAACAGGTTAAGAACAGAAGGAGGCACTTGATAAGACGTATGCAAAATGTCTCTAATAAAAAACATCAATAAAAGACTCAGACCTAGAAGAGACCTAAAACCAACTTAACATCACTGTGTTATCCCAAAATAATTAGACACTGCTGTATGAATCAGGCTTTTACCAGCCCCAGGATTTTAAGGATAAGTGGTGGGGTTATCAAGCAGAGTATCTGTGCATGTGTATGTGCACACCTCTGCAGAGACACACACACACAAGCCAATATACACACGCATTGTTTGTGTCCGTGACAACACGTCTGCTCTGTTTGTGTCTGTGGGAGTGTCCTGGTTTGAGGACACCTGACGGGAAGAGCAGTAAATTGTCTAAGTAATGGGTTACCCACACCACTCACAGTTACCGGGGTATCCCAGGATGTTGAAAAACCTCAAACACATGTGAAATACACTCACTACAACTTAGTATCTGTCATAGTAATTTAATAATTTTCATAAAATTAAAGCTAAACAACGAGGATGGAAGCCACAACACCTGCACTGTCCGGTCTCTTATTAGTTCAGGTCATGGAGCTGCAATTCTGAAACACACAGAGCACAATAAATTTTAAAAATAAGAAGCTGAATTCCTCAGTCACTTGTGCTTTCTGTGTTACTGAGCTCTGATACAAAAGGGTGCAGTACAATACAGACAGTCCAGTGAGGTCAGGGCAAAGACACAGAAATTCCTGTGCTCTAATCTGTGACTTAGATCCAGTTCCTTCTGCTTTGAGAAAGAGCATTTGTTCACATGCCCTTCAATTTCCCAAGGGAACAAGCAAACAAAACAAAACCCCCGAAAGGACACACTACAGACCACCTTGGCAAACGGGAAATAGTGCCTGCAGTGTTAAATGTCAAAGCTCTTCATTTCAGCTCTGACCATTTTGACAGCTCATCCCCTTCACGTGCCCATTCCCCAGCCCCAGACTCTGCACCCTCATTGCGCAGACGCCAAAAGCCTCAACCCTTCACTGCTGAATCACCCAGCACAGAAACCTCTGTGCTCTGAGGTGCCAACAGCAGCAGTTCTTGCAAAAAAGCAAAAGACACTACAACTCACATTATTCATTTTATAACATTTAAGCTGTATTTCTTACTTTAAACAAAACACCCTTAGCATCCAGAGGTTTGTGCACAGGGCTGGTCGCGTATCTCACTCCTGCCTTCCAAACTTGCTGAAATTATTCATTCTAGAGCCTATTCTCAGAATATAAATTGCTGCAAGTTAAACCCAGGTGTGAGTTCACAGCACACTGCGTACAGCACATTCCACTCTAACTGTTCACAGACATATGTTTACCTGTAAAACACTGCATCTCAAATGGCCAGGCTGCTTGGCATCTCTTTATAGGTTACAGAGGGGACAATCGCAATGTAGGAGCTGACATGTTATCTCCACTCTGAATAGGTCGTGTGTCCATTATTTTATTGTCCATTATAAATGAGTTGCCCAAAGCCATCTGACCTCTATACTTCTATTTCTCTACTGATAAAGCTCAATCACGGGCTTGTTCACATACATTGAGATCTCTCCTTGCTTACAGACCGGCTCAGACGTCACAGCGATCAACTCCAGACAAAAAGAAATTCCATTCCCTTCCCATAACTGGGTGGTGGTTTGTGTTGGGGTTTTTTTGAAAAGTAAAGCAGCTTCCATCTCCAGAAAACCTGACAAACTGTGCAGCGTGCAATTTCTATGCATTATGGAAACAGTACACTGATGTTTTAAGTTTATCTTTCAGGGGCATGAACTAGACAGCAGTATTGGTGCAGAGCAAGACGGTGAGACAAACCATCAGGTGAATCTACAACCCACGGAGCTGAAACACAGGGACAGATGAAGCAGAAGATGCTGTACACTGAGGTGATGAAAGTAAGATAAGGAATAAAGCTAACCCTTACTGTTATTGGTGCTGTTGCCATTAAAAGACCCAGCTGCGCTGCTGTTGTCCTTCTCTTTGTCTTGATTTTCAAAGTCCATGTTAAGAGACCTGCAGGAAACAAAGCAAAATTAACAGGCAAGTTTCAAACTCCTATTTGAAGGCTCATCAGCAACAGTCTCATTACAGCTCTGCCACGGCACCCTCTCCTGAGTAAGCCCTTTAATGCTGGTTATTAGAAAAAACACCATACACACTGGGAAATAATAATAATTTAAAAGCTTACAGTTACCAAACCACACGGGTTCCAACAGCAAGACTAGTCACTGGAGTGTCTGAACTGTAAGTGTTAACAAACGGCAGCAGGGGTATTTATCAGCCTTACTGGCAAGTGTAGAACATGATGGAAATGCAACATTTCACTTCTCTGGTGTATCTGAACTCTTTCCACTTTCTCAGTTTGAGTCCTTTTCATTCAAATTTAACTATCAGGTGTCATTGTCAAAATGATACTATGTTCTTCCCCTAAATCTTGTTATGAATGATGACCAGAACTAGCTTGTAAGCACTTTTCTGCTGAATGGAAGGTCTTACTTAATTGAAACACCTCCAGCAAAGCCTAGAAAGTAACCAGACAGGTATTTTAGACACAGGCAGAAGAGGTGACCAGAGGAAGATCTGAATAAATAGTATAAATTGATACAACTTAATTCAACATCCCCCCACGTACCCAGCCCAGCTCTAACTGATTCACCTTTTCCTTGTGCTGTATGCACTTGACACAGTTACAAAATACCACATTATTCTACCCCCGTCTGCCACAGTCTTTGACTGAGGCAACTTCTAAATTGTATTCTAACCAATCTTGGGGTAACTTTCTGGAATGGGGGAATTTCAACTGAGGTCTGTTTTGGCCAACAATGATACCTATCATTAGATTCTAGTTTGCTTTACATAAAAGTACTAGCAATCAAGTTTCCCATGACAGATTCTCATTCTGACGTACCATGCTACCCATGACTTAGCTGCAGGTTAATTTCTTCCAGTGAGCAGCAGAGAACCACCAGCAGCGCTGTACAGCTCCTGCCTGATGTCTGCAGCAGCATCAAATACCAAGTATTTAAATAAAATTTCCAGGTCAACAGGCATTAGCAACTCCTTTTCAAGTTAAGCTGTGAATTAATTTTACCACGCCAAATAAACGCATTTTATTAATTTGGCAGAGAAGTAAAAACCACACCACAATCTTTTACACAATTCCATGGGCAAGTTATTTCAATTCAGAGTAGGGACTACTGAGGGCAATGCGGTGTGAGCAACTCTGCGCTGCCGTCGCACAGCCTGAACCCCAGCCCAGGCGGGTCTCTAGCATCAAGTCAGTAGGTGAGGGGTGTTCAAGAAAGAGGGTTTGAGCAGTTTCACTGTGTAAAACACAAACAACAAAAAAAGGCTCTTCCAGTCTGAAACGCGTCTGCCTCTTCTGTTTCTGTCATACAAGTGTTCCTAAGGAGTGGTATGAAATGAAAGCAGCTTTTGGGTTCAGGCAAAACAGGAGGAATCTTCACCCTCAGACGGACAGTACTTCTACACAGATTGGGGATCACCACCTAAAAGGTTACCAAAACCACAAAGAGGCAATGGAGAATACTAAAATCCTAACAAATTAATCAGTTCTTGGGCTGTTCTTCTGAAGACCACCGCAGCAGAGGGCCTTTAATCTTCATTCACACTTCCCTTTCCCCAGTAATGCACTGTAGCCTCATAATTTTCCTCTCAAGCTATAAAACTCCAGGAGGAGGCTGACAACCCTCCAGGACTTGTTCCAAGATTCAGCCAAACAAGGTAAGTCTCTTCTCTGAGCAGCATTTCATTCCTCTCTTAGAATTAGCAGTTTAGCGAGAACTTTGCACTGTCGTCCTCGCAAGGGCATCGGGCAAGTCACAACTGAAGGGACTGCTATCAGCAAACAACTGGGAAGAGACAACTTCTTCTTTCATTGTAATAGTGTCAGCAATTATTACCTATACATATCCCTACTTCAAAAGTAACCATAAATTAGGAAATTATTTCATTTAACAACGCAGCTGCTCCAAGATCCAAGCCAACTTCTGAATGATCTCCAACCATTTTATGGTTTGGCCCTTCCCTCTACTACAAATTATCACTAACATCATAAAAAAAAATTGAGAAGCGATCACTAAAACATCCTCCAAGTGAGTTAAAAAACCAGATTGTAAACCAAGACAGCCTGAAATTGTATGTACTGAACTGTAAAGAAATCACAAGCTGAGAAACATTTGCTTTTTTGTTCAAGTTTCTGCTGAGCTTCCAAAGGCGACACTGAGCCAGCACCTCCTGTTGGGCAATAAACTGGAGTTGTTTCTTCTGTGGGTCCTCCCAGTTCAAGCCGGTAGGATTTCCAGCACAGTGTTTCAAAGCAGGCATGGCTCAGCCTCCCACAGGGAGCTGCTCGGGAGGGTTACGCTGAGGCCAAAGGCATGAGTAAGCTGCTGGCACATTATTATCATCAAAGTTCAGATTCAACTATGGATCACTTCCATCGCAGTAACGCTCCAGGGAAACCCTGCAGGAGAATACTCTTATGAAACAATGGAGGAAATATGAAGGCAAGGATGTACCTGTAGCGTCGCTGGCAGATGCAGTTCCCTCTGACTGCAGGGAGGTCAGACCCTAGAGGTCCCTCCAGCCTGGACCATTCTGTGATTCTATGCAGCATGTTCTTGCTTTACTTAGTGAGGACACTCACCCACCTCACCAGCTCTGGGGCTGGGAGGATCGTGGGTTGCCACAGAATTGCCAGATTTCAACTGCTCCAAACAAAAAATTAGGATCAGCAACAGCCATTGCTCCAAGAGCTTAAATCAATCAAATCTCAAGGCATATTATAGAGAGCGCGCCTAAAATACGTTCTGTGCCCTAACATTGCTGCAGGCACCTGTAAAACCTTGCTGTGAGATCAAAGGACAAGTTCCAGTGCAAGATCCAGGGTGGGAATAAGAGTAGGGGAAACAACAGCAGAAAGTGCAGGTAAAAATCTCTTCACTGCCCCGATGGAGTGAGAGCACCCAAGTCCCACCTCTCTGGCAAGAACATCTCACCTACAGCAGGTATTTTACGTGCACCCACTTGCGTGTGCCCTTGCAGAGAACCTTTGTAGCATTCGGTGAGGTCTGTCTGAGCCCCCGGTTCCACCCTGAGTGCTGTGGCTGTAGGTGCTTATGAACTCCAAGCACAGCCTTTCTTTTTTTAATTGTGAAATACGTGTCCCGACTTCAGCAAATGTCAAGCTGTAAAGCCAGCCATGAGGACACCGTTTGCCCTATTTTCTATTTACACACATACTTTGGGTACCCAGACAGAGGACACCAGCTTCATCCCACGTTTCTTGGCATGGTCTAAAAGCAGACACTTGAACAGGTAGATTCTGGGTTAAGTCAGGCTTTAGGTAAGCTGAGAGCCTGTGTCTGGATATGCAATAGGATAGAAAAAGATTTAGCTGTTACCTGCTTGCAAAGTAACCCGAACACTTAAATCACAGAGAAGCAGTTGGACTAGAATTGGTGTCCATCCTGCAAGAACCCATGGAAAACAACATGCTTCAAGCTACGCTCACCTTTTTAAAAATCCCTAATTAATCCATACACACGCATGCTCCAGCTTACAGCCTGTGGCTGTCTGAAAGACTATACCTACCCTTTTGACAGCCAATACCAATATACATCAAGTTCTAGGGCTGAGAGACAGTCACAGTGTATATGGGAGAGATGTTTAGAAGGCCTTGAAGCTAAAATTCCTGAGCAAGCACAAATGTAGGAAGGAAACACTTGTTCATCCAGAGTAAGAAAAGCAGGAACTCAACTGTACTTCGTTCTGGATGTGGACTTTACCCATGATTTATTAGACATTCTTCTGAATATCCCGGGGGTTTGGGGTTTCTTTGTTTGGGTTTTGGACAGACGCTGCTTGTATGAATAAGGACAGTGGCCCAAGGGTTTCCTTTGTTCCCCTGAAACCTCTTGCATTAGATTAGATCCATTGTGCACGTGGATTTTATCCTAGTGACTCACCCACCCAATTCTTTCTGATCCTATTACTGCACTTCTCTTCAAGTCACCCACCAGTGACACCACAATACCTCTATTCGCTTCTTTTCAGACTGAAAATCAGAAACCAAACCCACTTTCTGCAACGTGAGGGTTAACTAAGGCGCGCTATTTACTTGTCTTATGATAGACCTGTTTAAGATGAAGCACTCAAGTCCACGTGAAGACATCACTGTTGTCATTTGAGACAACACCATGAACTGTGACTTCTGTCTTTCTGGGAAGTCACTTTTCTAAGAAAACCCACCCAGTTTGCCAGAAGTTTTTAGTTTACCACTTCAGGAATTCCCAGATTACTATAATTTCACCACTTGAATTTCATAAGTAATTTTATCTTAGGCCCCTTTGTTAACACCGCTTCATAATTTTCTCTAAAAACCTGCTTTTGATCTCATTTGCTGAGAATGGGAATTTGTCTAAGTCACCATGGGAACCGTGGGACTCTGCTCTGACACCTGCTACAGAAACTACACAGAGGAAATTAATTTTTAAAATGACAGGACCCCATCTTGGTCTGGAATAACTTGTATCTTGGGGTCTTCAGGAACAGACAAAGGAAGGGGACTAGAAAAGGGCATTTCCTCAATGATTTTCATCCATCACCATCCACTACTCCAGTCTGTAAGGCAGACTGTTCCCAAGTCTGCAGTCCCTGTTATGTGAGCAGTTTTAAATGGACATCATAGGAGAAGATGGTTAAAGAGCACGTGCATCTGGCAATCGGATGGCAAACAGACAGGGAATATTTTTAGGAGCAAGAAGCTCTGAGAAGGGCAGGCAATTTAAGTTCAAGCACTCCTGCTGGTTTATATTGCATTATGTTTTCAAAGTTGAATTTTAATAACTGCTATGCCCTCTTGCACCCAGATACAGTTCCTTTTTTATGCAACTGCATAAATTAAAATAGTTAAAAACTGAATTAGTCCCTCAACTATACGCTAGATCAACTCAAAACTTGAAGGAAAAAAAATCAAAATAAATACAGTATTTTTTTCATCATCGGTAGATTTTGTCTTCCTAAGGCCTTTTATTTTAATGCCATCACCAGGGCTGTTACCTAATACCCTCCAGCAACAGCAGACAGCTCTTATCAAAAATTGGCCCTTTCATTATATGATTTTATTAACTCATGAAGGCGATTTAAAACCTCTTATCCTAACAGCTGCACCATATCATATGTATGACCATGGCCATCATCTATTTCAGGAATACTCAGCGCAGTTCAGAGTCAATGTATGGTCTTTTACCAGAGACATGTTAAATGAAGCAACATTCTTCAAGAAACAGGAAGAAAAATATGCTGCATTTGGAAAAAAATATACTCTCATTATTTTTTTAATATGTCAGGATGAATCTCATTCCTTAGGTGCCACTACATTAAAGTTAACTGTGTAATACAAGCTCCAAGTCTAAAGAGAACAAATGTTTTCTCTCAAGTGTACTCAAGTCTCCCAGAATGGGGCAAATTTGATTTTTGAAGACTGAAACTTATCCTGCAGCAGTTCTCAGACACTCTGCTGGAATCCAACAGGGACGGTGTTTCCCACTTCTCTGTTGAGCTGTTACTCACACCCAAGTGAACAGCGCTGGGACTCGGCAATCTCTGCAATTGATTGCCAGGACACGCTGAATCGACCAACACTAAACTTTATATATAGAATTCTACTAACAATAACCTTCCATTCCTGTCTCTCTTGACAACCTTTTTATGCCCTCCAATACAATTTTACACAGTTGTCTTCAAAGACTAACTTCTAAATTACCTTACACGTGCCTGTAACTTGACATACTACTATGCCTCTTAGAAACCCCAATTGGTTACTTTTTCTTCCATTTCCTTTTCAAAGCAAGAAATATTTCATTTACTGTAGCCATCAGTCTGACAAAGATACAGCAAACCAAAAGGCATGAACTGTATTCAGTCACTTGCCATATTTTTATTTGAAAATGAATAATTCTGCAGAACCATAAAGAAAAATCTTACCTGAAACTGCCGTAGACTATGAGGAGAATAGAAATCAGGAAAGTAGACACTTGACTGGAATCCACAAGGGAATATGCCCTGGAATTGGGAAAAAGAAGGCAGGTGTGTCATCAAGAGTGTCCATTTCTCCACTGTCATTTGCTAATTCTTTTTCTTATAACACAAAAGGAGAACTGGACAACAAATCTTTATGGCATCTCTCTCTAAAATTCTCCTGTCATCTTGGAACCGAGAACGTGCAGCCTGTAAATTAACTCTTTTATATTCAAGACCACAACATGCAAAATCTGTTATGACAGTGAAAGGACAATTCAAGATCCTTGTGGCAATTTTTTCTGAGCTTACCACAATAATTATTATTTTTTTCTGAAACACATTTAATTGCTTCAGTTGTGGCTAATGCAACCCTGCATGCAAATAACAGTAAGTTGTTTTCTGTAAGGCTTCTTCTTAACCCACAAGAGTTAAGTCACAATGTGGCACTGAAGGTCCACTTAGTCCAGGAAAAAAACAGCCAACAGCACCAAAATCAAACCAAA